>BRDA01064238.1:9272-23703 GCA_036984385.1 Crenuchus spilurus
GGGGGGGGTTATTAGACTTGGTTAGTGATATTGGGGGGGTTATTTCAGTGTATTAAAGTTAAATGTTTTTGTAGAAAGTACTTATTGAACAATTAAAAGAAATAAGTAATAGTTAAAACCCATTTTATGATCGTACAAATTAGTAAACCATTACATTAAATGGGAAAGGGGTGTTTTTTGAACCATAGTGGGTTGGGCAACGGCGATTCGTCGTCGTGGTCCCAACGGTCCAATCGCCAAAAGTGCGGTTTAAATTATGTGACTTTATTGGGGGGGTTATAGTGATTGGTTCAGATTATTGGGGGGGTCATAACCCCCCTATCCCCCCCGCAATTTACACGCATGCATCTACTGGTTAGGAGTTTAAACAAAACACAAAATGAACCACTGACCCCAATATTTGCATGTAAACTAGTCATTAAAAATCAATACCCTGTTTCTGAGAATCAACACAGTATCACAAAATATTATATTGTATCAACAAATCAATATTTTCTCACAAGTGTTGGAAGCAGTTTTGAGATATCATTACAAAAACTCATACTAGGGTTGGGTGATTTCTGCAAAACTGTCATATGATGATGTCTAAAGGAAAACATGACATGATGACATCATCCACATTTCTGTTTTTTGCAAATCTGTGTCCATTAACAGCCTATTCCTCCTTACTCAGTCTTTCCTTACTAAAGGAAAAAAGGTCAACAAAAAAAGGCACCGTGTAAGTGTAGCAGCCTGCAGAAACCTTTTAGATGTCACAGATTACTAATTGCAGGAGGCAGGATTTAAGGGCAAGCAGGCGAAGGTTTTATTGAACATAAACAAAGTGAAAGTACTGCACATCAACGAAGCTGAGACTAACTAGACGAGAGGGCAATGACAATGACGACATCATACAAAGTGATGAGACCCGACAAAGAACACAGGGGATGGCGGGAATACATATACACAAAGTAATCGGGGCAAGGACAGGTACAAAGGGGAGTGGACATGAGTACACAGGAGACACAGGTGAATACAATGACAAGAGGAGTGGCCTGGGCGGAGAATAAGGCGGAGACACAACGTAAACAAAAGAATGAGACATGCACCAAAGGTAAACAAAAGCACAGGGACATGGGAATGGTCACAGGAATATACAACAAGACTCAAGCAGAGACAAGACTGAGATACTGTGTATCCTGAAAACATATGGACTGTGTATTTTCTGTAGTGCCTGAAATATGATTTATTATTTTTTAAATATTTTAATATTCATACTTTAATACTTAATACTTAATACTTCTGTAGAGTCGTATACAGTATAAAAAGCTAACCTGTGTGCCATGGTGTAACAAAAGTGTTACTTCTTCTCTGAAAAGCACTCATCACTCACATAAATAAGTTGACACTAAAAAATAAACATTTCAGTGTGTAACCATTTATATCTGTTTGAAGAAGAGGTATCCTAATGTTCCCAACAACAAGCAATAAAAGTGAAAGTAAAACTAGGAAGGATTGAACATCTTAGAGGAATAGCACATCATGATATCATGACATCATGATGAGGGATTTTTTTCCTTGCCACTGTTGCCTTTGGCTTACTCACCTTGGGTTTTCTGTTTTGATTCAAATTGTCTGATGCCAATTATGTAAAGATGCTCTGTGACAACATAAGTTGTAAAAAGTGCTATATAAATACATTTTGACTGACTGATATGAATACATATAGACACACTGTCTATCAGCTCAAGACTAATAATTATCCATGCTGAATTGAATTCATTGTAATGCAGCTGTAATTTGACAATACAAGTGGATTGTGTCTGCTCAAAATAATAAAATCCCCCCCAAAATATGGTATTGTCATATATACCATCATCATCTCCAATCTGATTTTCCCGTTGAGGGCTGCGGTAACAGCAGGCAATGGTGTCCCAAACCTCTCAATTCCTGGCAACAGCTCAGAGCTCTTCCTGAGGGAACCCAAGTTGTTCCCAAGCCAACTGTGAGATATAATCTCTCCAGTGGGTTCTGGGTCTGCCTCTGGGTCTCCTCCTAGTAGGATGTGCCTGTAATAGCTCAAGTGGGAGCCAACCAGGGGGCATCCTTAGAGACACCCGAAACACCTCAACTGGCTCTCGACTGCTTTGTTTTGAGGCTTTCCCAGACTGCAGAACCCTCTCCTTGTCCAGGAGGTTAAGTCAAGCAACTTTTTGAGATTTTTGTTTAACTCTTTCATGAAGGCCTTTAGGATCAATGTTAGTCTGACCCCTCCCCTCTGTCCTGTTCACCTTGAGTGACCCTATTGGGAGAAAACAGCTTCCGGTGACAACCCAGAGTACTCAAGTCCCTTCACCTTGCCAAGGTCTCGATCCTTGAAGGGGCTATTGTCATATATATTATATTGAAAATGTGTAAGTATCTCAATGTTATATTTCTTCCACCATGCATCTGTGTTCACTGCACAGAGGGGATAAATGCAGGTTAGCCTCCAGTGTAGTCAGTGGTGGACAGTAACAAAGTACATGTACTTGAGTACTGTACTTAAGTAAATTTTTTGAGTAGTTTTACTTTACTTGAGTATTTATTTTTTGGTATACTTATGACTTTCACTCCACTACATTTCAAAGACAAATATTGTACTTTCGACTCCACTACATTTCTAGGAAGCTTGCCGTTACTCGTTCCTTTTGGCTCAGCATTAGGGTTGAGCCGGGATAAAACACTGTTGACAAGTAACAAGCATGATTCAAGTAAAACTCATCAATATCCGTGCTCGTGCTGAAGGAAAATCCTCATTGGGTAACTGACTGTCTTCACGATCTGTGATTGGCCAGTCATATAGATTGCCCGCCCCTCCCTACACTGACACATCTAAGCAGCCACTCTTGCGCGTGCACACACACACACACACACACACACACAGTGACTGACTGATCTATCTGTGCTTGGCTTCACTAGCTCACTGCTCTGTTCAGTACTCCTTAGGTTCAGCTCGCCTCTATTTCGTCTTTGTGTGATATTTAAAGTTACTTGGTGAACTGGTTTCATAACGTACATGGTGCATTTGACAAGACAGAGCTGAAAACGGCTCATGTCGCGACGGTCACTGCCTCCACTCTGGTCAGGTTTTTTTTTACCGTCTGCTTTCTTTTAGTTTGGCTGGTGATATAAAGTCAGATGGAAAACTTTGCTCGTACTGAACACGGTGCTTTTGAGAAGAATACAGTGAACAAGGCTGACATATAAACAAAACATATAGTAACTTCTGATCAATTCATATCAATTTCAGACTTAAAATAATGCACAGATTTAAGCCCCACCCACTTCCGGTTAAACCACGCCCAATTTCCGGATTAGGCCCCGCCCATTTACAGTACAGATAAGGATACAGATACAGACAGTGGTGTGCTCGCTCATCCCTACTGAAGTTTACAGGTGGTGTAGACTTTTCGTTGCAGAGTGGTTCTACATGTCAATACATCATCAGGTGGTTTCAGCAAGTTACACGGTTCTGTAAAAGCACTCAAAACAATACAGCAATGTACTGATATTAGAAAATATAATTTGTACTTTTGAATACTTGAGTATTTTTAAATGATTGTACTTTTGAATACTTAAGTATTTTCAAAAGTAAGTACTTTAACTTAAGTAAACTTTTGACTGAGCAACTTTTACTTGTAGTTGAGTAAATTTTGACCATGTGTATCAATTTTTTTACTTAAATACTAGAGCTGAGTACTTTGTCCACCACTGATTGTAGTGAAAAAGCTGGTCCTTCCCTACTATAGTTGTCAAAAAACTGCTGATATAACTGCTCTAATTGATGGGTGTAGATATCCTTAACACTGAGGCCACAGAGGTGATATATAAAATGATCTTTGTAGGTGGACAAACAATGAAAAGATGTACACTTCACAAAGACAACACCAAAGCAAATGTAAGTAGCAGATGAGCACACACTGCTGAATAGGCAGAGCAAAAGCAAATAAGCCAGGTTAAATATACACGGAGCAAACTCACCATTAGTGTAGGGTTTATACAGGTGATGATTCTTCTCTTTGGCTCCTCTCTCCATCCTCAATGTGGCCCACTGAAAATACACACCAGTCTACTGTTAGCATACTGCCAATCAAACATATCAGCAGCTCAACAGAGAGTTTTTTCTCAAAAATGTCCTTCTATGAAATTTGAATGTAACTAAATTAAATATGCTTGTAAACACTGAGAAATTACATAATGTGTTTTTACAATGTAGTGTGTGTACAATGTACATCAATAGTGATATTAAAATCACAAATATATCTCGGATATGAACTACAAGTCAAACTGCATAAAACTGGAGCAAACCTATAAGATAAGCTATAAGACACAGCTGAACAAACAATTACAAAGTCAAGATTACAAATCTTCTAGGACATTACACTGCTGCAGGGCTTCTCACTAATCTCACTTTCCACAGTTTCCTGAGATGAAGACACTAATAAGTACAGAATGGCTGTTATATATTTCTGTAGAACTTCAAAGGAATAATTATAATCAAATGTAAAGGATGAAGATCCATCTTTGAAATAATTAGGTTATGTTATTGAGTGACTGAGGACTTGACCTCAGTAGTGGGCACTTTGTGGGCGGGGAAGAGGGGGAGGGATTTGTTGTTGAATAGCATCTTATCTTAACAGCCTAAAAATGCAACATCCATTTCCTTGTAACCTCAACAATATTCAATTTTCAACTGAGCATCACCCAGTTAGTTATCTGTCTCAAATTTAATTGAACTGTTGGTCTTTATTAGAGATAAATCTTCATATAATACAACATAATTTAGTTCAGAACCAAGCTGGGTAGAAATGTAAACAGAGGCAAATCAACACTACAACACAACAGACACCTAAAACTCAAGTCATTTCCATTGCATTTCATCAGCAAAATGTCTGTCAGCCACCTCAAACTGCATCCACATCTTAAGTGAGGTCTCAGGACACAGTATGTCTTCACATTTTAATGATGTATTTTGACAGAAATGACAAGGGCTACTTTAGGTGACCACTAAGTTCTAGTGTTTGTTAGCAACAACTACCTTGCAGCTCCAGCTCTAAACTAAAGAAGCAAACATGTCTTGGCTGATCTGGGTTAAATTGAAAAATACATAAATTTGAATTTGAGCCTTTAATCACAATCAGTGGTGTCTCTAGAATAGAAACTCAGGTGGGGTGACCAGCATCCAACTTGGAACTACACACAATCCTACTCACTCAATTAATTCAACCACAAATGCACATCATCAATGAAATTCCAAAAAGCGTAATCTGGTGTTGTGCCAAATTCAGCACCCCTGCCATG
Source organism: Crenuchus spilurus (assembly GCA_036984385.1). Lineage (NCBI taxonomy): Eukaryota > Metazoa > Chordata > Actinopteri > Characiformes > Crenuchidae > Crenuchus > Crenuchus spilurus. Next base: position 14,595 of record BRDA01064238.1, read on the forward strand.
AGATGCATCCCCTGTCAGGAGACTTACTTAGTGGTATTCTGTTGTCTTTACTTTTGTTATTGTGACCAAATGAACTTAAATACAAGCCATTTCAGTCATGGAAAAAATAAACCTTTTACTGAGGTAAGATGTGTTCCCTAACTGTTTTATCTAACTTTTATTAAATTGTTGATGTGATTCATTATATTGCCTCGCTAGCAACAGCTAACAGATGACTGACGTTTATCAGTGGCAAGCAACGCTGATACTGTAAACGATATTCACATAAGCACGTATACAAATCTTTCATTTTTTATTGGCTGCTCCCAGTATTGGGCCAGCATTAGTGTGCCCTGCAGCTCATTACTGAAAGCGTGTTGCACATAATTTCAACACAATGTTGAAAATAATATTTAAATGAAATAAATTTAAACAAGATTATTGATTATGTCACCCACTGCTCCACAGGGCCCCACCTGCCCCTAATGTAGAGACATCCCTGATCACAATAATAAGTCAACAAACTCTACTTAATTATAAAACATTAACTTGAGAAATTTTGTCACTAATATAATAAGAAATGTTCATATCATCCCAGCCCTAAGAAATGTATAAACATGAAAATAAGTAACATGTACGTTCCCACCTAAAAACAACTAAATAAAATATTTTCTACATATTTAATGCAGAATTCATAATAATTTGCTGAATTTGATTAACTGGGATTTAATATATGCATTTATTTATATATTTTACATGAATTTCATTAGTTTTCAGTTGAATTATATTAAATGCTAGGAAATCCAAATTTCAAAAGTCCTGATTTCAATTTTGATCAAAACAGTTATGATAATAGTTTGTAACATATAATCCATGTCTCATCATCAGTAATGATTTTTTAAGAATCATTCTTCTTCTTAGAGTGTATAGTTCGCAGATGTCCAAACACATTTGCAACGAATCACTGCACACTGATCTTCTTTAATGCAAATCAAAAGTGTGGCGGCCATTTTTTGTTGCACTGCAGTTATAAATGAACTGACGTAACATATTCAGACCTTCACAGCAGGTATTATAGAGACAGTGACCTACTACAGAAAGTATTTATAAGACATTACAGTCAACAGAAGTTTTAATAGAAGTGCAGGTTATTTTTGATTTAAGATTATTTTTAACACATTATTTTATTACAACCAAAGAGTTCTTTATGGACCATTTTAAAAAGAACAGACAAGATAGTTAAACTGTAAACGTGTCTGTGTCAAAATTCTGATATTGTCACAACCCCCTCTGCCCCAAAAATCTGTCCAATAACTGTAATCAGATGATTATGTAATCTCTGGGACAGGTCCACACAACACCTGGAAAGGTTCCAGTGGCTCAGGTGACGTCCCGTTTGTTCAGAAAACAAGGCAGGAGGCCAGTGAGAGTGTGTGCAGGTGTGTATTCACATGCACAAAGCTCAAGTTCAGCCTGCACCTCTAAACACTGACATCACTGCCTGTTACATAACATGAAGCTGGAGCAGAGATCCTCAATTACTAATATGCTCTCCTACCTCATAAAGCAGTGATCTTCATCTAACTTCATCATCCTCAACCCTTGAGTGCAAATACTAAACTGCAGAGGATTTTTTGTTGTTCCTCTTTGATGGCTCCAAAAACTCTTTAGAAGAAGTGATTCACAGCATCAAAACTCAGAAGACATTTAGTCATGGAAAGGGCTGAATGATACAATACATATCATGATACAAGGTTATCATTCAATATACTGCAATATACTGTGATACTTTAAGTAAGGTGATATAATGCAATTTTTGGTAACACTTTATAACAACTTTCATTAATAAGTCATGAAATAATGATCAAACCACTAATGAACAAATCACATTTATTAATTAAGAGTTAATGACTTATTCATGTAATTACACAAACTGTCATTTTTAAACATTTGTTCATGTTCAAATTCTGATGAACTAATGATCTGTTCACATTTATTAATCATTAGCTCATGACTTTTTAATGAGTTATTATAAAGTGTTACCCAATTTTTAAACCTAATTGTAAGAAAACTGTCAGAAGTACATCCTTACACTACTTGTTTACATTGTGGTGGAAGAGTCTAATGGTGGAAGATAGATTACAACACTGCCATCTAGTGGTTGAGGGTTTGAATGCAACACAATCTGCCACCAATCTCAGAGTTTACTCTCTGGAGTCGGCGCTTGGGCCCGTGAAATAAAACTGAAATTCCGCAAAAGCACTTACATAACTCTGTGAGATTTTATCCTAGAAACAAAACTAAACATACCTCAGAAACTTTAAAGGCTCTAATTTTTTTAATATATATAAGATGTCTCAAAATATAACTTTTGATTCTTGTGAGAGAGGCATAAATAATAAGAGGCACATTTTTGCAGATGACTCAGAGAGTGAGCATTTTTTCCACCCATTCACAAAATCCGCTATTCATATGATAACAACATGGTCATTTCAGACACGCCAGTGGATGATTTGCGGCTGAATGTGTGAAAAAGCACATTTGGTCTCTATAAACAGCGCTCACCTGAACAAAGACCACTCACCCGAGTGTCCACATTTGCCTCATGAATATCCAACGTAAGAATGAGTGAATCAGTGAAACACAGTGTCACCTCACATTTTTTAAGCTTTAGAAATAAAACCACATACAATTTATAAAAACTGTAATGAGCAGTGTGTAGTAACACCTCTGTTTATTCAGTTCTGATCTCAAAAGTCTTGGCTACGAAAGTTTAGAGTGTTTTCACAATATATCAGCACATCTGAAAACAGGTTTTTGGGAAGTTTTGAGCAGATTTAATCAAAATATAGATTTATGACTCTTACTGTTTTGACACTGTTGTTTGTTCTGAACAAAAGCCTGTGTAACATTTTGGGGAAAAATAATTTTTGATGAGTGAAATTTGTAAAAAAAAAAAAGTCAAGGCATGTCAGACTACATCAGAGTGTTTGAAATACCCTCTGACTCCAGTGGATTAAATAAACTATTAAAAATCAATACTGTGTTTTTGAGAAAAGGTACTAACCATAATATTGCAATACTCAAGTAATATTTTATAACTCTAAACATACAGTCCTAGTCTAGGATTATAAATAGTTCTGTTCGTATTGAGAGTTTAGTAAACATATTAACTGAGCAAAACTGAACAGGTGAGACTTAAGCTAAAGTTAGGCTTCCATCATCAACCCATGGCTGTCAAGGAGAAACGTCCAAGAGATCTCCTTTACGAATATTACTTCCTCTAGAGTAGAACTCACTTTCCTATGGCTTCTGTTTACTGGTTATTTAATGGAACAGCTAGTAAAAACTTCCTTACTGGTCTCCGCAACCCATTTCCTAGCCCTGCCCATGGACTCCCAGTGGATTCATTAGAAGCTTGCGTGCCTTGAAATTTGATGCCTGTGGGCGTTCTGGCCAAACCAGGGACACACTGTTCTACAACGTTCTCTCTGGAAAAGCAAATAAAATCATGGAAAGTGAGAACGCCATAGACATATTAGCCTTGAGAAAGCAATAGTGTGGAGTTTCTCACTGACGTCTGGAACCAATGCAATTTCACTGTGGAACTGAGTGGAACGTACACAGATAAAGCTGAATAGCTCTGCTTTCCACTATCCCTCAATGAGCCATTATTGATTTGTCAGGATAGCGTAAAAAACGTAAAGGCTAAATAAAGAGACTAAGTAAAGGGAGAAAATTAGTGAACTGTATTTACATCAAATGACATTTACTCTCATTACAGTACTTCAGCACATTTGTCTCATTTAGTTATGTATGAGATAAGATACAGAGCCAAAACTGTCACTATTGTGAAAAAGTAAATTTTTTTGTTCATAATTTCATTAAAAAAGGTAAACCGTCATATATATTTTTATATTCACCATTTTATATTAATTACACACACATTGACATTTTTTTTAATCAGTATGACTCATAAATCACAGATCCAGAATCTCTCTAATTAGAGTAAATGATTATTTAAACATTATCAACATTAAAATAAAAATTATGTTTTTTGTCTTTATGTGTAATGAATATAAAATAGGACAGGATATCTCATTTTTGAGATGCTCTGGTAGTTTGCAAAAAAAAAAATGAAGATAATTTTCTTCATATTCAGAGGCTGAACAAATTCATGGCTAAATGCTTCAGAAGGTTTCTACCTTAACTGCATGTTCTGAAAATACACAGTAAATCTGCCAGTGTTAAATCAACACTATTAGAGTTAAATTAACACTGGGAGTGTTACATTTTGACACCCTCAGTGTTAATTTACACTGGCAGATTTACTGTGTAGCAGGTAGATGTTATTTGACTTTATGGATTTATGCTAGGTGAAATATTTGAATGCAGACAGTGAAGAAACTCTGTGGCTGCTTGAGTGAGCTGTCCCTCGTCAAAACACTGTGCTACACTATGGCTAGCAGGCTTCCTGAGAAGGATGCTCTCCCACAGTTAATGACTCTTTCACAAATCGAGTTATTCTATACCATGGACTGAAAAGACTTCCCTTCTGTGTGAGTGTGTGTGTGTGTGTGTGTGTGTGTACTGATTACTGTTAAAGCACATTGTGATGGAGAAAGAAGCTACTATATAATTAAACTGTGAGAAAGATGTTTGCAGGCTTCAGGACTGCACATTTAAAGCATTCTATGATTATCAAATTGTGTTTACCAGTTGCAGCAGCATATAGTATGTGGCAGCTGTGACCTGGTGATTAAGTATCTGGTCTTGTGACTGGAAGGTTGTCAGTTTGATCCCCGGTCAGATCATGACTGAAGTGCCATTGAGCAAGGCTCCTAACCCCCAACTGCTCCCCGGGCACCATGGATAGGGTTGCCCACCGCTTCAGCCGGATGTTGTCACAGCTTAGTGTGTTCACTAGTGTGTCTGTTTCACTGCACAGAGGGGTTACACGTGGAGGTGAAATTCCATTGTGTGCAATCATGTTGTCAAAATCGGAATCTAATTAGCTGAAACTAATCTAAAATCTACAAAATCTGTAATTATAGAAAATTTCCTGTGAATTTTGTTGGGCCCAATTCATACATATATAAAATGTATTTACAATATATATATATATATATATATATATTGTAAATACATTATTAGTAATAATTAGTAATAAGTCATTTGTGTTGTGATGTTAAAATATGCCGTAAGAAGCTTAAAACATTCTCATCTTCGAAATGAGAAAGAATAGACACGTAGACCAGATATACGATGATAAGTATTTGTAATACTGTTCAGTTTAGAAGATTTCCCTCCTTCCTTCCTTATCTCTCTAAACTGCAATGCGCTCACTTTCCATTTCACTCTGACGTTATTTTCCTGAAGCTCAGTGGAGCTGAAGTTCAGTAAGTTCCCCTCCTCGTAGGCCAGGAACTGACGTGACATGAGAACACTTACACGTGCGCCTGTACGAAAAGTGAGAAGGCACGAGCTCTTACATAACAGTCTGGAAAAGGGGGAGGGGGGTCTGGGGTCTGATGTGTGTGTGTGTGTGTGTGTGTCTGATGTATATATATATATGTGTGTGTGTGTGTGTGTGTGTGTGCGCGTGTGTGTGTGTGTGTGTGTGTGTCCATGTCTTAAAATTATCAGCAGCTGTAGGGAAGAGGCCCCTCTGCCCCAATCCTGTCCCACCCCACTATAATCTCTCATTCCTTTCTTATGGCTTCACTCTATATGTATAACAGGAGCTTAAGCAAGAGGCAGCGCACTGCCTTGACAGCAATACAAAACATATCATGTGTAATATTTCATAAAAGGCACAAAACAAAGCAAAACTAAAATTCTCAATACCGCTGCATATGTAGACGCTCACAATAAAAGTGTTCATTTTCACTAAAAGTGCACGGCAACTTTTTAAAATAACACTGTTTACATATTATTTATTTGAATTTGATTTCATTTGCTTTTCAGCTGAATTATATTACATTCAAAGAAATCCACTGTTTAAAAAGTTATGATCTCTATTTATATATTTTAATTACAGTTTAATTATGTATGTATCACATTTTACTGAACAACTGCATTGGTTTACCAGCCTTATCAGCACAGGCGACGTAATTATGTAAATTATGTCCAAATGTTTGTGAACACTGCTTCTAATGAATGCATTCAGCTACTGTAGGAGTCTCTGGAGCAGATAAACATGAACCTGTTGGCACCATGTCTAATACCAGGTGTGTGCTACAGGGGTAAAGCAGAATTGTGTTCTCTGCTCCATCTAATACTTTTGGAGATCATCCAACATGCTGACTAAAGCTCTTGTGACTGAATGCAATCAAATCTTCACAGCAATTCTCCCAAAATGTAGTAGAAAACCTTCACTGGACAGTAGAGACAGTTACTCCAACACAAGCAGGATCAACTCTTTTTATACCCAAATGAAACAATGAATAAGCAGATGTACCAACATATTACTGTGTGAACCTAAAGAAGCAGCCTTTAGACTTCATACAAGACTTGTTTGACTATACTTGGATTTACATTCACTTAAACATAGCTCTCTCTCTCTCTCTCTCTCTCTCTCTCTCACTTTTGGAAAAGGACTCTGACCTTTGAGAGGTTGCTGTGTAAACTGATAACCTGCTCCTTGACAGCATCAGATGTTAAATGACCATTTATAGTTCAGGTCAAAATGAAGCTACACCATTCAAAAATGTGTTTACAGGGTGCACACAGCAACAAGAGCAAAGGAACGGAGAGTCCCTGATCACAATGTTCAGACTGTGTTTCAACAGCTTCTTGCCAGATCTTGCAACATCGATTATGACAAGACAGCCATGAATATGACACAACCCCACACATTGGCATATCAGCAGACAAGAGTGATAGAGTGGAGCTTTTCATGTCGTACTGTGTCCTAAAGCACATCCACTAGTCTGTCAGACCTTCATGATGCAGTTTGAGAGAAGATTATCTTCATGTGTTTTGACGCTAATTATGCTATTTAGGAAACCATTCAGTTTTGGGGTTATTTTTTTTGTCTTTTGATTTTTTTTTTTCCCCTAATTTTCCCTATATTTCGATTCAACCTATATATATATATATATATATATATAAAATTATTATATATATATATATAAAATTATTATTATTATTATTATTATTATTTTTATTTATTTTTTTTTTTTTAAAGTAGACTCTTTAAGGTTTCAAGGGTAAATTTCATTTTGTTTGTAGGATAAAATCTCACAGTATTATAAGTGTTTTTTAATTTTTAATTTTTATTTTGGTTTTGTCATGCTGGCAGGAGCGCAGACACCAGAGGGATGAGACAACTCAATGATTTGTTGTCTTGCATTGTAAAATACATTTTTATCCACTACTACTATTAAGTTTTTTAATGCAAGAACCAATAAAAATGTCACAAATCACCAACCAAAGAATTTGAATGCTTTGAAGAGTCTTAATAATCTACTTGCACTGGATGGAAGATCTTCCACTCCATGCTGGACCTGGCAGAGCTTTATGTGGAGGTAAAAAACTAAAATCCACAAGAAAGACGGGAAGCTAGCTTATTACACAAGAATAATACAGAATTATTAAAAGAGTGATTATAATCACAGCTACAGGAACAAATGAACTCTGATCATATTATCATGTAACACAGACACTTGTGTGTAAAGGCCTGCAAGCCACAGGAACTCACTCCTGTAGTATTTTAATGTCATCTGGATGTAAGAGTTTCAACACTCAGGACACGTTTAAAAGATAAAAAAGGACTGTTAAACTAATCAAATCAAGAACTCTGTACTCACCTCAAAAACCTTGACCAGAGTCTTCATGTAGAGTGTGCGTATGCCAAAGGACACACCAAAGATGGCTGGCACGATGATGAAAACGAGTAGAAGAGTGAACCACACAGTGAAGGAGATGCCCAGCAACATGCATAGCAGGTTATCAAAGGGAGACGTAAACGGACCCATCCCGGCAAACTGACAAAAAGGCAGAGAGTGGTGCTTCTACAAAGTTTGAGGTGAATGTAAGAGTGAGGCAGTTCAGGGTTCAGGTCTCCACAGCATGATTTGGAAGTCCATAGTGAGTTTGTTTTAAACGTTCTTCAGGAAACATGGTCCAGTGAGAGTGGTCGAAGAGGTTTCTCAGCTACTTCAGTCACTGAAAATGTCCCAATGTTTTCTTTATGTGTTCAGTGATTTAATAGCAAGATGTGTCCAGTCCCATCAAAATCTATTACATAGTTCTACATGCTGAGACAATAGTCAGCTTTCTTCTTGCTGCAGATGAGCAGAATACATTCCAGGAGCTTCTTGAAAGTTGGTTACTGAAATGAGGCCAGCTTGTGTTGTTCATTTAGACCTTGTGGAACAGCTAAAACTGTTGAGTCCTGGGAACGAGAAGCAAATTAGGCTATATTAGAAGTACAACTAATATGCCTGTAATATGAATAGCGTAAGCAACGAGAATTAAACAAATTAAATAAACAGCTCAATGTAGTTTTTCCTCACTTGAAATAAGAGTTTAATTTAGTATATAAGTACTCTTAGTTTCAAAATGTACACTGTAAAAAAAAAAAAAAGTTGAGAAAACTCAAAATTTCAAGGCAACTTACTACACTCAATTTTTCGAGTTTTGATCCCAACTCAAACTTTTGTTTTAAAGAAATTCACCAACTCATAATTTTTTGTTCAGATAACTTTTTTTTCCACAGGTATATAAACTTCAAATTTTAAGTTTTACATATGAAGAGTTTCTAATTTAAAAAAAAAATTGAGCCAACTTACTATATCTTGTTCAGGTATCTTTCCCATTGATATAAACTTAAAATTGTAAGTTTTACGCACTAAGAGTTTAAAAATTTAAAAAGTTTAGCTAACTTCTATTTCTTGTTCAGTTACTGCAGCTTTCACATTTTCAAATATTCTTCTAACTTGTCTTGTTCAGATACAAATTAATGTACATGTAAAAGATTAAGTTTTACATACCAAGAGTTCCCCTTTTATTTATAGTTGTGCCAACTCATTATTTTCGCTTACAAAAGTTAGATAATAAGACAAATGGCAAAACAGTTAAATAACATGTAACCTGTGTTTTATTACACCTTTTTGCAATCAAGTGT
>BRDA01064238.1:30347-52244 GCA_036984385.1 Crenuchus spilurus
AGAGAGAGAGAGAGAGAGAGAGAGAGAGAGAGAAAGAGAGAGAGAGAGAGAGAGAGAAAGAGAGAAGAGAGAGAGAGAGAGAGAGAGAGAGAGAGAGAGAGAGGTCCTGTGTACTATTGTATATATTAAATTGTGTATTATTGTGTATATATTAAAGATACACAATATATTGTGTATTATTGTATATATATTAAATAATAATAAATAGTGACCTAAATATTGTTTTCTACATTTTGGTAAGACTGCTCCTTTAACTTTTACAGGCATTAAATATTTATTGTCATATGTTCACTTCTGCTGTGAAGAAATCTGACTCTAGAATCTCTCTATAAATTTCTAGAATTCTCTAAAATTGATCATTTAATGTCAAACCAATCTGAATGACTCCATTTACATTTTAATGACTTCTTGAAGCAAGCATTTTGAAAACTCAGTTGAACTTTTTACTCATGTTAGTGTGGAACCTTTAGTCAAGATCAGAATCTCTCCAGAAGATGGTGCTCTTGAATTATTGTTGAAGGACGCTTTAGTGAGGGATAATTAAATAGAGTCTCAGTGAATAAATAGAGTCTCAGTAAATACAGTGCTACATCAAAACAGTATATTAGAATAACAAGTTGATTTGTTTTCACAATTTAATTTACAAAACTGTCATATATTCTCTACATGTGATATTTCAAACCTTTTGCTGTTTTACTGTTAATCAGTATGGCTTATAGCTCATAAACATCAGAAATCCAGAATCTCAAATCAAATTATTAAATTAGTTATTTATTTCTCAAATTATTAGAATATTTCATTTTGAGTTTGATTAAATGACTATTCCGACAGTATCAACATGAAAACAACAAAAAAGTTTGAAATGTCACTTTATGTGTAAAGAATATAAAATATGTGAGTTTACCTTTTTGAATTAAATTATGAACAAATAAACTTTTTCACAATATTCAGATTTTTAGAGATGCATGAACACACACGCAACATACAAAAATGTAATATTACAATGCAGGCATGCTGATATAACTCCATATGCATATTAGCATTAAATAAGCATCTTTGCTCTAATCTAAACCTAGAAATATTCATAATTTTGATTGTAAATGTTTAAAAATATGTTATTTATTCAATAGATTGAACAACACAAAAGAAACAATTCTCCCGTATTATGCTCACAGTAGACTAACCAAAATTTAAGCTATTATGGATTTTATAGTTCTTTCACATTCAGATGAAGAGGTGTAATCATAACATAATCATATACATAACATATAAACATAATTCATTCATAATTCACAATAACTCAACTCTTTTCCCCGTCTGGGCCTATGTTACACTGTTTTGATATCATGCACACATTAGAGTGGTCCACGCTATGCAAGTTTTTTTTTTTTCTTTCCTCCCACTCTTCCATTTGATGCTACTTCTGTGGAAAAGTAAAAGTCGTTTCTGATCAAGATAAGTTGATATTTTGCTCAATCAAACTAAATCAGATTTATTGTAAATGTAACTTTTACTAACAGAAGGTCAGTGACTGTAAACAATGCTGCTTAGTTTGTGTTTAGTTTACTTACAGTAACCTCAACATTTACTGACTTTTTCTGTTTTTATTCTATTACATATATCACACATTGTGAATTACAGAACAAGTGTTTGATGCTTTTGACAGTCTTAGTGAGCATCGCAGCTCTACTCAGTTTAATTGGTAATAAAATAGTTTGTTGTTGGCTGTACTTTTTGTTATGATGTGTATAAACTGGTAATAATCACTTATATGAGAAACTTTGTTTGCATTGAGCCTAAATACCCTAAAAATTAAATCATTTTGAACATTTTTTCACCACATTGTTAAATCCAGCAGTAGATAAGTAAAAAAATAAGATAAAAAAAAATAATAATAATTAAAATTAAAATTAAAATAAGAGGGCAGGAGTTAGATTTTTTGAAAGTCTAAAACATTTTAGACCATCCTAGTACACCTGCCTGGATTTACTGTATGTCATTATTACAGTAGGGACTGCTTGGTGGGTAAACCCAAATCTTAAATTCAGTCCATAAAAAAATGTGTGTGAGTGAATGAGGTTCCCACTGATCATTGATATGGTCCCAGATCAGCATTAACTCCACGTACTGTATATGAGGCCCAGCAGGGAGTGCACAGTCAGACATGTCTCTGAAAGGCCATGGATGAGGTCACAACTGGCCTTTAAAAATAAGCTTTCAAAGAGCTGGATGGTCGAGCCAGTTTTGATGTTCATCAGACATGTCTGCCTGATCTCAGACCAGATTTGTTTTCTTACTTAGATTAGGAATACAGCACGAGAACCGTTCTATGGCCTGTTTTTAGATCAAAAAGAAAGTTCCAGAGGAACGGCTTATTTTGACTGGCTGTGATAGATCTAACAAAGTGTGATGGACAAGGTCAGTGGACTATAAAAACCATAAGTGAAGAGCCGGAGGTATTCCAGCATCTCAACTTCCTTCAAACAGGTAAGAACCAAACCTATTTTATATTATATTATCTTTATCTCACCAACAAAAAACCTTTCAGGCAAAGAATCACATACAATAACACGTTTTTTAGATTAAACTTTAAGCCAATGTGATTGCACACAACAAAATTTGACCTCTGCATTTAACCCATCCATACAGTGAACACACCAGGCTGTGAGAACATGTGCCGTGTGGTGGGCAGCCCAATCCATGGCACCCTGGGAACAGTTGGGGGTTAGGTGCCTTGCTCAAGGGCACTTCAGTCATGACCTGCTGAGGATTGAACTGGTAACCTTCCGGTCACAAGACCAGATTCCTAAACACCAGACCAATGCTACCCCAATAGAACAACATGCATTCTTAACATGTTGATATTAAGATCCTATGAAAGATGGTGGATGTTTTCTAGATTGGCTTTCTAGAATTTTTTTAGCTCATAGACACTCAATCTGTACACTTTAAAAAGGTAAAAGTAAGGCCCTGAGTGGCTCAGCAGGCAATGACACTACCACTATGACCCGAGGATCGCGAGTTCGAATCCCGGTCATGCTGTTTGCCATCAACAGCCGGGTCCCAAGAGAGCAAAAATTGGCAGTGCTCTCTCTGGGTGGGTAGATGGCGCTCTCACTCTCCCTATCACGTTCACGTTGCAATGTCCGCTGGCTCAGGCGTCTACTGATTGGTCCAATGAGAGCTAGGGACCCTGTGTGCCTTCCTCCGAGCGCGTTAGGCTCTCCAGTGACGATGCATCAGCGGTGGTTCGAAAAAGAAGCGGTGGCTGCATCACACGCAACGGAGGAGGCTTGTGCTTGCCTGCACCCTCCTAGAGTCAGGGACATTACAAAGTGATGGGGAGAGGCCTAACGGAGGGGATGGGCTAATTGGCTACCACTACATTGGGAAGGGGATAAAAATTGGCTAAAAACTAGAAATAAATTATTTAAAAAATAATAAATAAATAAATAAAAATAATAATAAAAAAAAAGAAAAAGAAAAAAGTAAATACTTTGTATTTTAGTCGAAAATGCTCCTAAAATCTTATAACAAAATCTAATTCTGCACTGGTGAACATTATTAATATATTCTGAGTCATCTTTGCTGCTATCTGTGACTTTTTGCTTCATACAGCACCAGACTATCCCCCCACCATGGGCTCCCAGTTATAGACAACTGACGCATCAGCGGGGTCTGAAATCCTGAGCTTCTGATCAGGAGACAAAAACACCTGCACCTTTAATGCCTCTAAAAGAGAAATTCTGTGTTGAACAAAGCCCATAAAACATGCAATCGTCTACATGCACAGCATCTCTCGGCTCATTCACCCTCTGATCTAATGACAATGAGTTCAAACCGCAAAACTGGGAGCCCAAGAATAGAAAATGATGTCAATATGATGAAAGGAGCCCTAGCTGGTGTGGAAATTATATAAAAAAGATCAACTTTGACTAAATTGACAAACATCAATTCTTCTTTCGAAATACTCAGAAATCTTCTTTCTTTGCACGATGATGCACTTCCACAAATGTTGCAAAGTTTAGACTTTCTTTAAATAAAACAGGGCACCCACTCACACCTAATTGTCATCCCATTGATTGACAACACCTGACACAAATTGTCACTCACAGACATGTAATATTGGATCATTTTAATGAATAAATTTATGACCAAATCTGATATTTTTGTCTCATTCGTATGATTTGGTTCTGTTTGTATAATTTAAAATTTAAAAACCCTAAAGGGTTTACAAACGTTCAAGCACCACTCTGACACTGCTGACTCAGACTTGACCACCAACAACTGTGACTTTTTTCTGCAAAAAGTATGTATTCGATGCTTTTAAGGACGATTGTACTTTTGTAGAGTCACAGATAACATAACTACATGATCTCTCACAGACTTGGTCTGAAGAAGCTTTCAACAATGACGATACCTTTGAGAGAGAGTGTCATGTACTACGTGATCTATTTTAGAAAATGTTGCTTTTTTGTTGTTTTTTCCAGGTACTTCTGTGACAATGTGGATCCTTCGAAGAGTCCAAGAAAGTGCTGAGAACCTTCCAGCAGAGATCAGCCGTCTGGTCAGCAAAAACTCTGAGATCTCAGCAAAAGCAAACCTCCTCACCAAACTCCACAACAACGTCCTGACGCCAGACAAGATTCCCGATTTCTTCTTACCTCCCAGGCTGAGCAGGCGCTCTCTAGTGGCAGGGGAGGGTACTGTTTCCCAATGCCTTGGTGAAAAGGGACCTGACACAATCACAGTCAAGAATACAAATAAGAACAAGGTGGCGGTGATGGGTCCAAAGCCAGTTCCATTTTCACTGAAAAACTATGAGTCTGGCCTTTTTGAAAGTCCTAACACACGCCGTAAGGAATCCCTATTTCACTCTGCGTTCACCAACTACACTCTGGAGCGGGGAACCACCAGGGTGGCACCAAAACTGCCCTCCATTACACTGTTGAAGGCCAGCAGCATAGAGAGTGATGCTTCTTCCTCTGCTGACTCCTCCCCTCACAGCTCCCCACCTCCCTCCTGGCCAATTAGACGGAAACAGAATGAAATGGGTTTGTTGTCCCATGTCGCTTCAAAAGAATCACTTCATAAGGAAGTTCCAATGAATTTCAGAAACACAGAAAAGGTCCTCTTCACTTTTAGCGAAACCAAGAAGACCTTGACAAGATCCAGTCAACATGAGTCACTTGTCCAGCAACCTAACTGCTGTACCCTATCTCCGCCCCTACAGTTCCCATTGGACATGCTGCACTGTCAAGAACGCCTCCACAGTGAACACGTCCTACCACTTCCCCACAGAGGGTGTATTCGCCTCTCTGCAGCCCACTCCAGCACCACTGGGGATTTGGCCACCATCCGTATTCGGGTGGTCTCCATAGAGGGCTTGCGTGAGCATGGTGACCTTCGACCACTGCACTGTGGGCTGACCTTGAGCTTGACTCCTGGCAAGTTACAGCGGCAGAACAGTGCCATCATCAGGAACTGCCGTAACCCTGTATTCAATGAGGACTTCTTCTTCACTGAGCCTGACGGAGAGGATGGGGGTCTGTGGGGTCTGACTCTCAGGGTGAAGGTGCTGGACAAAGCGTCTGGCCTGGGGAGGGCCGCAGTGCTGGGGGTCATTGTTAAACCTCTTTCTGAACTGCTACCACAATAAAAGTAACTTTTGCAGGTGTAAATAACTTTTCTTATCAAAACTCTCAAATGTAAATGTAATTCACTGAAAAACTCACAACACTATGAAAGTGTAATTATGTTCTTGTATTTGAACAGTTGAGCTAAATGAATTTAAAGTGTTTGGGATGGAATACTGTTAGCATCTGAGCTTAAACTACTGCATCTCCAAAAATGACAAGAAGATGAAAAAGTTCATTTGTGTCCATATTTTAATTCAATATAATATTTTATATTTATTACATGTAAAGTGACAAATTTCAAGCATTTTGAATTTTAATGTTGATATTGTTTCAACAGTAATTTATTAACAGTATTTATTTGAAGTGTTCTAATAATCTGAGATTCTGGATTTCTGATTTTCATGAGCTATCAGTCAAAATACATACACATTATATAGCGCCTTTCTAGACACCCAAGGACGCTTTACAATCAACACACTCCATTTACACACACACCGGTGAGAAACGGCAGCCAATCGCGCACAGCGTACTCTCAACCGGAAGCGACCGTCCACCTGGAGGACTGCATCGAGCACTAGGGGGATCACCCAGGACAGAGTGCCAACCATATCTGGGCAAACATACATACATACTCATTCATACACACACCAGGGTAATTTTAGAGTAGCCAATTCACCTGATCTCCATGTTTTTGGACTGTGGGAGGAAACCGGAGTCCCCGGAGGAAACCCACGCAGACACGGGGAGAACATGGAAACTCCGCTCAGATGTGGACTCGAACCCAAGACCTCAGCGCTGAGAGGCGAACGTGCTAACCACTAAGCCACCGTGCCGCCCTATAATGATCAACAGACTTGAAATACTTCATTTTATGTGTAATTACTATAAAATATATGACAGTTCACCTTTCCGAATTACATTCTGAACATTTTTTCACAATATTCTAATTTTGAGATGCATTATTTCTAAAAATCTGATCTAAAATGTGTATAGGCTTTCTCAATTTGTTTGATTTATGTCCTTTCTTTATTAGATCAAGTAGATCTAATCCAGAGAAAGATTGTCTTATTTCTCAAATGCTCCCTCATTTATTTGGTGTTTTTTGGTTTACTGTGAGGAAGTATATGAATGAATAAATGCACCACCACACAGTTTTACTTTCACAATCTGAACCTGACATCAGATGTTTACTTCAAACACGAGAAATATGTTCCTTATATAAACTTAACTGTAATATCAAATAAATAAATAAATGCACTCTCAGGACAAAAGCTTCCATTATATCGATGTTTTTCACTTTTTACATAATCTGAAAATGATTGACTTTACAGAAACCTACCAAAAGTGAATACTTTCAAAATTAGCTTAAACAAAATACTTTTATATTGAAATATTATTTTCTTCTGCTGTGAAGTTATCATTTCAGAGCTACGGCAACAATATATAAATTAATGAACTGTTATATTAATTGTGTATTAATACTGATGAACCTTTTCCTCATTCAATTATGTTGTAAGAGTTGGAACTGAACTCATGCATAATTGTACTCTGTTTCTGCCAAATAACTAATAAATACAGTGGAACCTCTGCAATTGTTTTCCCTGGTTATTATACAATTATTTCCCTGGTTATTATACAGTTATTATTGACTTTTTTCATGAAAATTCTGTCCCAGTTATAGTTTATCTGCCTGGTTTTTGTTGGCGTGACTCGCTGCTAATTTCGGCACTTAGCATCCACCCACACGTTCATCACTCGCCCAGCATTTGTCGTTCATTCTGGCTTTGTTTCTCTTTGTTTCTCGTTGACAATGCTCAAAACAAACTAAAATGTGTCACACTAAAGTGACTACTGCCTGAAAACGGGTGTGAAAACAAATAGCATCCGAGAACCCCGAGAACAGTTGTACAAAACAAAGGCTGCTGACTGGTCCACACCAGCACTCACTAAAACAGAGCGTAAACCTGTAATTGATGTTGATGTTCATTTATCCATTTCATTAGTCTTTTGCATTTATTTCTCATTGTGCTCTGTACTTAAAACTATCGTTATTCTATGTAAAATGTATTTTTCTTTATATATTTTGAAGTGTCTGGAACAAATTCATTGGATTTACATTATTTCTTATATGAAATATTGATTCCCCATCAGTCACAGAATCTCATCACAAAATTGTATCAATGCTGCAAGAACATACACATTGTCAGAATGTTGTCACAATGTCATTGTGCCAGCTGGTTCAGTTATCGTTCGTTTTGTTTATCATCAGGCACTTTAGAATGGATTAATGATGAAAAAGATGTTCCACTATATTAGTAAAGATAAGTTAAAATTTTTTAAATATAGTCTTAAACAGTCTTAAAATAAGAATTTACCAACAATCATGTCATTAACTACTGTACTGTTCTCAGATGTGTATATTTACAGGAGATGGCTAAAACCTACAGTACTTTAATGTAAGTTCATGTAAAAAGATTTTATTCAAACCATTTTTGAAGCATTTTTTTTGGTACAATCATTATGCAATGTTAACACAATTTAATCTGTTCACCCCACATTAGGCAGAAAACTATACTGTACATTCACATAAAAATGTAGAAACTTGCTTTATTTTAATCATAAATATGTGTCTGCATCTTTAAAAAGTAAAAAAGCAAAAAGTAGCAAAAATGTCTTGCTTTGAAAAGAGCAGCCGATGTCTTGTGATCTACTTTGAAGAACAAATTTTGGTTCCAAATGTTCTTTGATGTTTTTCAGCCATCAAATGTATTTATTAAAGTCATCATCAGTACACTTGAGTTAACATAATGAAGTATTAATTAACCAAACCAGTAATGATCCTAACAAGTCATTGGTTAGAGCTGAAACAGTTTGCTGGTCACTGATCGTGACTGCAATGAACTGTTGGGGGGGGGAATGTGGAAACAGGCAAGTTTGCTTAGACAGTCTTCTTATACAGTACACAGTAAATCTGCCAGTGTTAAATCAACACTATTAGAGTTAAATTAACACTGGGAGTGTTACATTTTGACACCCTCTGTGTTAATTTAACCATTTTGACACCCTCTGTGTTAATTTAACTCTAATAGTGTTGATTTAACACTGGCAGATTTACTGTGTATGCAAACAAAACATCATGAAAAGATTGAAATGCTTGATTTAACAATCAATCTGACACATGTAGATGTTGAAAATGTTTCAAAATATCTTTTTTGAAAATATGTTTATTAACCAATAATAATTGGTTATTTGTTAATAATCTTCCTCACCTGATGTGGCCCACCACAAGCCTAAAAACTCCTAAAATAGAAGCATGACTAATTTAGGCAATATGTACAACTATATAAAACTATATATATATACACAGGTGTGTGTGTGTGTGTGTGTGTGTGTGTGTGTGTGTGTGTGTGTGTGTGTGTGTGTGTGTGTGTGTGTGTGTGTGTAATGTGTTCAACACTAGTGAAATCAACACAAGAGGGCAAGCATGAGCTTCATATATTCATGGTGGAGTCTTTGGATGGGGATGAGAATCACTAATCTGAAATCAAACTGTTTAATCAAAGTTAATTCTAATTAACATATGTAGCATATCAACAATGTCCCTCATTCACACCCACCTATGCATTCATTTACAGCTCTCTCTCTCTCTCTCTCTCTCTCTCTCTCTCTGCAGGAGGTGGCACACGTTGGGTCCAGGGTGGCACTGAGCAGGAATAAAAACAGTCTTAATTAGTCCAATAAAACCCCAAGTGCCTGCTCTAATGGAGAGATGAATGTGCAGAGGACGCTACGGAGGACCTTTCTGTTAACCGCTGTCAAACAGTCAATTACCGCAAAATGAGCCATGCGTGCACCTCCGAACACTCATCACCAGCGCCCATGAAGGATGATCACACTGCAAATGTGTGCAGGCACACAAACACACGTAACATCTCTAAACTAAAGTTCTTAAAGGAATATGTCACTCAACAATAACTGCAGTTTTCCACACACTGATCAGTCAAGGAACAGTGCACATTTTGCTGGAGCTATGAGGCTAACAATGCTAACAAATGCTAGAATTCAATAGTCACTTAAATAGCACAGCCACTTCCATCCAAATACATCACCAAGGCTACTCTCTACCCCCTCAAACCACATCCAGGTCATAGTTAAGGTTTCACAGACTAGTCAAGGTGATTTAGGATACAGTATAACTTACTGTGAGCTTTTAAAAAAAAGAAAAACTTGTGTAGCGGAATGCTCTGTCCACCATCTTGGACAATAATTCAGAGTAGGAAGTGTTAGTGATGTATTTTGACAAGAACAATTGGGACTATTTCGTTGGTAGTGTATGTTAGCAAGGTCAGCCTCACAGCTCCAGTTCTAAAGTAAAGAAAAGAAAATGTAGACTCCAAACATGTCTTGGCTGACTGACTACATCTGACTGACTACAAAATGTAAGTATGATTTCTGGGTGAACCAGAAACACCTTGCCATTGGTTTCTGTTATTTGGGGGGCATTTGTTTAAGGGGGGGCGGCAGAGGGGTTGTTCGCCCAGGGTGCCAATTGGGCTAAGACCGCCACTGCTGTCATGTGTCTGCCATGTTTGTCTTTGGCGTCCTAGTTCTAGGCTAGTTTGTGTTTTATTTGTTTGTGTTTGTGTTTATTGACAATTTTATTAAAACAAGTTTATTAAGTGTTTTGTTTTGGACTTGTCAATAAACTCACATTCTTTGGATTCCACTTTTGCTTCCGTTTCATTGTGGTCACAGCACAATCAGGAATGCCATGCCTAGTGCCAAGTGAAGGAGTGTTAAAAATGATGCAGATAAATTGACAAGTATGCATAGACAAGAAGCAGGAATGCTAATCCATTGTCCATTATTAATTGTATGCAATTAAAAACACAATAATTACATTGTTGCAGTTGGTAATTATATGTCAGCTAAAATTCCATAATCCTGACAGGCCTTATTGAAAGGAAAATGGCTGAAAGACGTTGTTAAAAGACAGTTTAAAGACATGAAGTTTTCAGTCAGAAGCTAAAAAAAAGTCCTTGCCAAAAATATACCCTTTGCTTTAATAATTTATAAGAAGTAATCATAATAAGTAGTCTAATATCTGATAATCTACTATATTGCATGTCATTAAAGTGGAAGTTGTGGAGGACCTTCTCAAAGGGACGGTGCAATGGCTATTTCATTAGCAAAAAGTGCCATCTGAGCAAGAGTTATTATAATCTCCTCTATTGTCCAGGTGACCTCTACTCATCTTCAGCTAATGCTAATGCTGGATGAGGTTTTTATTGGAGCTGGCTCCAGTAACATTAAGACGACAGGACGGGCAGGAGACACATGGTCAGTAATGGAGCTCAATGATGAGGGAACACTGTCACATGTCTTTGCTGAGTACTACCAGCTGCTATGTGTAGAGCCAGCAGTTTCCATGCATGAATTACACACACACACACACACACACACACACACACACACACACTTCTTTCAGCAGTACTAAAAGGTGAAATCCTACAAAGCTTGAATTTCTGGTCTGAGATATGATAACTGAAGGTTCAGTGTGACGGTTCATGGAAAATGGAATGGTGAAAAAAATAAGGCCAAGAAGAAATGATTTCAGAACTTTTTCCGCCGTTAATGTGACCTATAATCTGTGCAATTCAATTGAAAAACAGACTGAAATTGTTCAGAAAAAAATATAATAATGTGGTTGAAAAAATATGCACACCCTCATTAAACTAGCTATGTGGCTGTGTTCAGAATTAATCACTCACATTCAAACTCATGTTAAATAGTGGTCCCCAAATAAAGTTCAGGTGCTTTAGTAGGACTTTCTAAATACAGTACCACAGTAACACACATTCTCATTCAAGTTTTTTTTTTTTTAATTTATTTTTTATTTATTTATTTATTTATATATTTTTGACTATGAAGAAACACATAAGAAACCAGGTAGCAAACTTAAAAGTGTAAAACAAACCAAAATATGTTTCAGATTTTAGATTCTTCAAAGTATGACAAGAAGGCAAGAAATGCAAGAAATTAATTCTTGACAAGGCATAGCCGTCAACTGAAAGCCATTCCAATTACCCAAACTTTTGACTGGTACTATATATACTTTGTTGTTGTTTTTTTACAGTAAAAATCATTGTCTACAAAGTGCTTACAAGCCATTAAGAGATCTCATTGTTGAAAGGTATCATTTAGGAGAAGGGTACAAAAACCTTCAGAGGCATTAAATATTCCATGCAACACAGTGAAGATTGAATAAAATATGACACAACAGTGGCAAGAACTGGATGTCCCTCAATAACTAATGAAAAGACAATAAAAAATTGGAGACTGCCAAAAGTCCTAGAGCAACATTAAAGAGCTGTAGGACTTTGTGGCAAGTACTGGTTGTGTAGTACATAGTGTAGCTAGGCTCCATTTCCAGATTGCTACATCATAGAAGGCTGTTCCAAAACCTAGGCTATAGTAGGGTGACTAATCTGAGATGATAAAAAGAGGACACCACCAGGGAGTTGGGGGGGAGTATAATGTATTACATGTTCAAATACAAATTACAGTGGTAACCCTACTTACGAGCATCCCTACTAACGAGTATTCCAGGTAACGAGTCGAGATCTCGGAATATTTTTGTTCCAGGTAATGAGTAAAATTCCAAGTAACGAGTAGCCTAAATTAGTTCAAGTATGTCAACTGCTAGGGCCACGGCGGTCGTAGCATCCCCTAGATACTAGCATAGAAGAAGAGGTCAGTCATTACCTTTGACCGCTGTCCAGTGAAAGTGAAAGCGTCGCAAAGAAAGCAAAAGGTAGTGAACAAGAAAGTTAGATACATTTTACTTTTACTTTTCATATGATAAGTGTAACCATGCCATACACGTACGCCCGTCCTCCTGTCCTCCTTAGACGCCAGCCTACACGAGCGCCGTCGGTCTCCCTCTCCTTAGCCGCCAGCCTACAAGAGCGCCATTGTTGTCTCGTTTATTTAAAAAAAAGCCATATAAACACATTATTTAGCATATTAAAGTATACTGTATATTGGCCGGCTGACACGGATTAATCAGTTTTACATGTATTCTTATGGGGAAAATGCATCCAGCTAACGAGCAAACCAGCTAACGAGCAAACCAGCTAACGAGCTCGGCTCCTGCACGGATTAAACTCGTAAGTAGGGTTACCACTGTATTTATGTGTATATTTTTGGGGGGTTCTTTTAATTTCAATAATTTGCACACCATCTTCCAATCAAAATACTGAAGAGCAGAAGGAATACTGCTCCATGACTGCTGCCATCAGTAGACACGCCACAGTAAGGGATATCGAAGTGCTTCTAAAGCAGGGATCAGCAACCTTTAACACTCAAAGAGCCATTTGGACCTGGTTTCCACATAAAAGATAACACTGGGAGTCACAAATACTTTTTGACATCTATAACACTGTATATACTGTTTTTTTTTTTTTTTTTTTTTGGTGCTTGAACATAAATTTTATTATTATGATTAATTATTAATAAATATTGACAACTTTTGATTGATATTTTATTCAGAATTACTAGTTACTATTAATAATATACTAATAATAACTATTAAACCTTATTATGAATAATAATATATACTTTATATTAATCATTAATTTAAAAAAAAATTTAAAAATTAAAATCATTAAAATCATTAATACATATAATAATATAATACATATTATTAAAAAATAAACTGTTAAAAGCATGAAGCATAAAATTATCACCCAATCCAGCTCATTATCACCAACGTTACACTTTTGTTTGGACTGTATGGTCAATAGATCTTAAACAGAATTATACTATTATATTATATATAATATAATTTTTGAGTAAAAATAAGCAGAATCGAAGCTCCATTTTTAGACTACTACGTCATAGAAGGCTGTTCCAAAAGTTTGGATATAGTTTAGCTAGTCTACATTTCAAGAATGCGACATCATAGAAGGCTGTTCCAGCCATAAAGATCCTTCAAATACAGCCAATAAATGCTGCCTACATTCAGCTATTTTTGAAGAATGCAACAAGAGTGGCATGCCGTCCCGAGCCATGCCCCCACATCTAGTCACGTGTCTGGCGTGTGCGTCTAAGTTATGTCAAGTTCATTGTCGACATCTGACTGTCTCATCTCTCACAGCCTTTCCCCATTCCATGTGTTAATTATAGTTTGTGTTCAAAAGCAACCTCGTGTTCCATTGTTCTTGTCCGTCATTCTGTGTGTCCACGTCCATGAGTCTGTGCAATTCTGTGTATCAGTGCTTGTGCAACCCAGTGTCAAGCCTTGTCAATCTACAGCTTTTGTTTAAAGTTTGCAGCCACAGTGCTGGGTATTTTGGTTCACTATTATTCTCAATAAACCTCTTGTTTTGGATCCCACACCCTGCTTCCACTCCTCACGTTATTCCCGAGCTTACACTCTTTTAAATCTATGTTCAAAATAATTGGTCAACAACAGCAGTTTCTCCTTTTACTCTATCAAACCTCCCATCTACATTCCTTTATACGGTAACAGGAAACACTGACTGCCCATTTGGCATGATTTGATGAATGAGTAGAATGAGCAGTCTTCATAGGATCTTTCTTAGGAGGACACGAACTACCTAAACTGTAGGCTAGCTTTAGGAATGCAGTCAATAATAAGGTCTTTAATAAGGTCCAGTTTTCCATCATACTTCTGCTGAAGTTTACATGCAGGGCAACTTTAATTCAACTTGCTCTAATCTAACTATTATACCCCTCCCACTTGCCTTGATTACCTAGATAAGATTCAAGGAAATCTTAAATATAGGGTGTACAATTACAGTACACATTTCTTGTTAACAGCAATGTTTTTAAGAGAACCAAGAGTACACATGTACAGCATTAGTCCAAAGAACCATCCTGTCACTTTTGTTTTTAAAAGTGCTTGTTTAACCTTATCAATGAATGACCCAATTAGTTTTTAATTTCTTTGTACTTAAATTGATGAAACATTTAAAGAGAAATGTAAAAATATATGCCAAGATTTCATTTTTATTCATGTTACCATTTTTGAAACAGCCTGCAAGGTACTTTAGAAATAATAATTAATTAATTAATAATACCACTATTAAGCTGTTGTAAAAAAAACAAGATTCCTAGTTTGAACAATGGGTGTCACTATCACATAAAACCATCTAAAATGCTCCACATCTCCTTTTCCCCCTAACATTAAATGTTAATGACGTTACACTTGCATTACTGTTCCTGAGCTTTTGGGTAGACATAGAGGCTCCAAAGAAACAAAAAACAGACAGAAAGCAGAAGATTTCAGGCAGGTTGGGAAAATGAATATTTGTTCATGAGTTCAGAGGGAAGTGTGTGTGTTTAATTTGTCAGGAAACAGTTGCTGTAATGAAGGAGTATAATGTTAAGAGACACTATGAAATGAAACAGGTCAGGCACTGGTGCTGAACGAGAACAGAAGGTGAAACAACTAGCAGCAGCTTCTCAGCTCAACAAAACCATTTTTGTGATAACCAAGTGCAAGAAAATGTTACAAGGACTACGAGGTACCTTAACTCATAGCCCAGCATGGGAATTTCAAGGTTGCCAGGTTTGCAGTTTCCACACAAAATTTGGCTTTAAAAGATGCAGTTGTGAGTACATTTTCAGAGACTGAAACAGTGAATGCACAGATTTTTCTCCTTCTGGCCCCCAACAAAAAAAGTTTGGACACCCCTGCATTAAACAGTATAGACGTCTGGCTCCTATCAGTATCGCTCTTTCTACACAGTAAATCTGCCAGTGTTAAATCAACACTGGTAGAGTTAAATTAACACTGAGGGTGTCAAAATGTAACACTCCTGGTGTTGATTTAACTCTAATAGTGTTGATTTAACACTGGCAGATTTACTGTGTACAAAGGTGCACAACATATTGAATGACATTGTAAATTACTGTAAATTACAGTCATATTGTAATGGCTTAATTATGCAGAGATGGAATTTCCCTCTGAGGATCAGTTTCCAAAAGCAAGATTATGTTACGTTGGCTAGGAATGAGGACACAGGCGCAGGACTCAAAATGAAACTAAGTTTAATAAAGTAGTGCTACAGGTTTACACAACCACACTCATAGCACTTTTCCATCAAAATAAATCTTAAAAATAATAAGTTCCTGAACTGGTGCCGTTCGGGCTTATGAGAACCTCGGTGCTTTTTAGAGAACCAGCCTGCATTTCCACTAGTTTTAGTTGAACCGAGGATACGTCACGGTGTACGTCATCAACAAAGCGGAATTATAAGCAAAGATGCCGGAGCACATCGACTACTTGTGAGCATTTGTGCTCTTGGTACAAATGTTTGTTTCACTTCACAAGTCAAATCTAGAGCTACTTCTGGCAATAAAAAGACGCCGAAGACTATTTACCTGTTTAGCTTATCTATCACTCGCTCTCTTGAATGAACAAAACCTGCCCGAGCTAAATCCTCCACCAGCTCGCTGTAGAGTTTCTCCTTTCTAATACTCCCCTCAAGTTTCTCCTGAAACTCTGGAGAACACCAAATAGATAACAAAAACTGAGTTTCTTCAGTGGACCACTGTACGCTACAAGTTGCCATCTTCTTGCGTTGACTGCGCAGGCGCGTTTGGTTTGCACTGAAAAACCAAGTATTTTTTGGTTCCTGCTGCGAACGAACGTTCCTGGTTCGGGGTGCTATTTTTGTTGGTGGAAATGCGCCGAACGGTTCAAAATTAGGTTCATGATTCAGAACGGTGCCGGTTCCGTGTTGGTGGAAAAGTGCTATCAGACAGAGACACAACCTAACTAGAGACAAAAACAGAAGACTAGCAACTAGGACCAAATCACAAAGGGAATAAATACACAAAGGGAAATGAACATCAGGTGAAAACAATCAGGGGCGGGGCTAGACAGGACTGAAAACTTAAAGGGCCAGTGACATATAAACAAAGACTAGGACAGATCGTGACAGATTAAGCCTAAGCCTGAATTATAGTATAGTAAAATTACAGTTTAATCCAATGCTAGACTAAATCATGTGTCCATTAAAGAGTATAAATGGTCCACTCTTGTCAGTTGTTTCTCTCTGGCTTCAATGGCTGGTGTGGCACCACTGATAAGCCATTGGAAGACACTAAATGTACAAGTCCATTCTCAGTAGATCTTCACTGCAGCAGCTGTTGAGCAAAAAGTTAGCATTTTCAAAGATGCTACCACCATTTTCATGCCCAGTCAAATCACATCGTTTACCCATGATGACACTTTTACACTCTGCTACAACTGACTCATGTGCTCACTTATTTATACATGCAGTAAATCCTGTCACATGACATCCTGGGCTGAGTTCATTTCAAACCAAGGATGGTCATAATATTCCAGGAGTTCGTTCCACCAGCTGTGTGCTGGTCCATTTTTTTTGCTTTGTAGGTGAGCATCGGGGTTTTTAATCTCATGTGAGCAGCCACAGGAAGCCAAGGAAGATGTAAGTAATATGTGATTTGGCCTACAACAGTAAAACCAGGCTAATTATGTCACATAGTGTAAACACAGCTTTACCTAACAAGAGAAACATCTTTAATAATCTAATATTATTATTTATTATTGTTATTACATATATTATTTTTTCAGACCCAAGACAACAATAAGTATTAACTATTCTGAGAGCCAATCTTGGATGTGTGTTTTTTTTAAATACATCAAAGAATGCACTCAAAAATCCTATATTTTATACAGGCCCTGTTGTAGTGTAGTGCTAGTGCATCTTCAAAAAATAGTGAAAGGTTTGTGTTCATAATGTCATTTTAAATAGTTGTCCTATATTCTATATTCATTTCATATAAAATGACACTTTTTATGTTGATTCTGTTTGAACAATAATTTACTCAAACTCTATGCACTAGTGGATATTAACCACTTTATAAGATGTGATGTACATAAAGAGAAATACCTTGATATCCCTACTGTGCACATTACCTTCTAAAATACTAAAATTACTTCTAACAGCATTCAAGTTTTGATTTTTTATAGCATTTCATAACAGAATGTCCCTTAAGAAAGTGTTTATAGCTTGTTTGACCTCCAGAATTCTAGAAATGACATCCATGTCACTGAAATATAGTTGGAAGATCCCCCAAAAAATGAGCATTACAATCAACCATTTGTGTGTAGAAATTGAAATTTAAGCAAAAGTTCTGTAATAAAGACGTTTTCCACCTGAAAGTGCCAAAGACCAAAGGAGCAGGGTTTGTCTTTTTGTTACATAGTATATATTTGATCCAGTTAGTGTTGGTTTGCATAATAAAGAATTTTCCATGACACACCTATGTCCTGTCGTCATCACCACTGTGGCCTCCATCACCCTATACTTCACTCTGGTTATAGAAGGGCGTGTGTCTGACATCAGAATGTTGTCAGTCTGGCAAGTAGTTAATTCAGCGGTATGTCTTTACCTGACAAATACATTCATTTTGTTAGCATTTTATTGCTAACAGTGTAGTATGTATACCAGCAACATCAGGCTCTAGAACAGCACTACTCAAGACAAATTCCCCAAATGAATGCACTCGCCCTGCAGCAAAGAATGATCACCAGCAGTTCAGGAGGCAAAAACGCCAAGCAATCCTGCGAGCCTGAGGAACTTTCCCTTCAGTTAAACAGTTGATCTCCTCTCCCCATGTGCCACACCTCATTTTTTGTTATGTTTCTGGTTCTTCTACTTCTCCTTAATGAGTGACAATAGCCTCCACCAATTTTCTGTAATTGGTCAGAAAGTCCAAACCATCCAAAAAGTGTTTTCATACTGCAGATCTGAAAAGATTTGGGTTATGACCAAGACCACCTCTTTTGGTCAGATCCAAATTCTGGTTGTTGGTCTGGACCACGGTCCGAGGCACATTTTACACCTGCTGTTTTGGTCCAAACTGAAAAGTCCAAGGGTCTTGAACAAACATGGTGGCACTCATTCATTTCCTACCTTAGCCAATAACACGCTACATCACTCATTCATCTGGTATTCTAGCCAATCAAGAGCTTCTACCTGACTTTAAAAGGAAGCATCTTGCCTCTGCATTGTCACTGTCAAGGTGCCAATGCATCAACGTTGCCCTCTTTCCTCCCTAACATCACCAAGTTTGGATCCAGTCCTACTGCCCAGGGAGTGGCTCCATCCCTGTCATCATCCTCTCTGGCAGGATTTGCTAAGATGTGAAAACTGCAAGACCTGGGCCAAGGATGGGTCCTACGCCAATAAATTCAATTCTTGAATTTAATCTCTAAGTGTTAATAACAGCCTTCTAATTCGGTGCCAGAGGAGAATGGGTTCCACTTACTGAGCCTTGGTTCCTCTCAAGGTTTCTTCTTCCTACTCATAGGGAGCTTTTCCTTGACACTGTCGCCTCAGGCTTGTTCAGGGGGTTAGGACCCAGATTTTATCTTTTCTATAAGCTGTATACTGCAATTCATTGTTTGATTACCATGTATAATATATGCTAACATGGATTAATATCATTATTCTCCTGTTCCTGAGTCTTTATCTCAGAACTTTATAGATTTGGTTTATAAAGGATTAGGCTTTGAACATTAAACTCAACTGAAACACAATTGAGTAGACTCTCAACCCAGACCCTCACACAGTTTATTAACCAGACTTCATTATAATGCAAGGTCCTAGCCCTCCACATCAGTGGTTTATGGCTATATCCGTTAGAGTCCAGACTGCTAAATCTGAGTCTACAGACACCTCTCTATCAGAGGAGCTTTCAGCCAGAAACACGAGGCTAATTTCCAAAGCCAGCCGAATTAAAACCTTGAATCTATCAGTGCAATTATGTGTTTTAAGCAATTAAGATAATACCTCTGTTGTAATCTTACCAATCTGCTGTAAATTTACTGCCAGGCTGGTGGAATATAATGTTGTACTGTGCTGTTGCCGGGGCTGATGGTGATGAGGAAGCTAATGAATTAAGCTGCTCATTACAAAGGCCGGGTCTTTCTGGTCATTAAAGAGGAGCATGTAGAATGTGTCACCTCCAGCCTTGTTGAAGTCAGAATAATTAAAAATAATATCTCATATCCGATTCACCCCCGCAACATGCATCAGAGCTCCAACTTCACCATGACCTCACTTCCATTCATCTTAATTTACAGATAATTAAAATTTAAGAGATTCCATAATGACAAAAAAGATAAAAAAGGAAAGATCTTTCTTCCACGTTGTCAAGTTAGAGTACTTTGCAATAATGATAATTGCAATAAGATATGACCACATATTTGGATTAAACAGTTTTCTTCTACTTTGAATGACTGTGGATGGCCAATTATGTGACTCGGAACATCAATGAACATATTCATGTTTCATCCAGAAATGTGTTCTTTAAGCCTTTACCTGCCAACGTTATGTTGTGGAAAAGAAGGATATTGGCAGCCCACAGTGAGGACACAAACTCTACTTTCACTATCAGAAAACATTCAGGACTGGAATCTAAACATTTGGGCCTTGAGCACCCAAAGCTCACAACCTAATGCCCCTGCACACAATATGATGTCTACTGTCCAAGGAAGACTTCCTACTAGATTTTGATTTTGTTCAGTGACAAAAACAGTGAAGTCAGGATGTTGGATGATCACCACCCCACCTCATCCCAAACGTACTGTATGGAGCAGAAAACACAGTTGTACTACACAGCTCAATTCTGTGGTGCTTTATACCCATCTAGCCCACACCTGGAATTAGACATGATGCCAGTAGGTTCATGTTTATGTGATCCAGAGACCTATTTGATTGGCAGTACTAATCTACAGGACTAGACAAGGTGTGTGTGAATCTGTGTCAGCAACATAATGTAGCTGAATGCATTGATTAGAAGGGGTGTCCACTAACATTTAGACATATAGTGTATGTCCAGCAGGGTCATTTGCATATGCTTAGCTTTGCCTAGGTTGTGTTGTTAGATACCACAACACATATCCTAAACAAACAGAGAAACGGCCACGATATGTATCACTGAGATCAAGAGATTAACAGGAAAAATTTCAAGCTAAAAATAGGACACAAAATATTCTGAATGATCAGCCATAATTTCAATAAGGGGCCAATAACAATGTACATACATAATACCACAGTAATTTGGCCTGGTTGTGCTGAATTATAAGAAGTATTTCACCCCGATCTACTTTTTCAGTGCAACACAATACAGGACAATGAATTGGGACATACAGGGGTTGGACAATGAAACTGAAACACTGTCATGTTAGTGTGGGAGGTTTTATGGCTAAATTGGACCAGTCTGGTGGCCAATCTTCATTAATGTCACATTGCACCAGTAAGAGCAGAGTGTGAAGGTTCAGTTAGCAGGTAAGAGCACAGTTTTATAGTATATTACAATGCACACAACATTATGGTGACATACCAGAGTTCAAAAGAGGACAAATTGTTGGTGCTCGTCTTGCTGGCGCATCTGTGACCAAGACAGCAAGTCTTTGTGTCTAAATATTATTGAGCCACTTTGGGGTGTTTTGGAGGAGCGAGTCAGGAAACGGTTTCCTCCACCAGCATCACGTAGTGACCTGACCACTATCCTGCAAGAAGAATGGCTTAAAATCCCTCTGACCACTGTGCAGGACTTGTATATGTCATTCCCAAGACGAATTGACGCTGTATTGGCTGCAAAAGGAGGCCCTACACCTACTAATAAATTATTGTGGTCTAAAACCAAGTGTTTCAGTTTCATTGTCTAACCCCTGTAGGTAATTTGCAAATCATCCTTAAATGTACAGCATCAAAAACAGGATGTTTTAAAGGGATTAAATTTAAAGGGTTAGAAAATGGTAATGTAAAAATGTATTATATCCATTTTTTTTCGTACATAAAACATAACTAGACATAAGGGGGGAATATGAAATACTAGAAAAATGTAGGATGTGGGCTCTTTAATGCATTCTAAATTGACTAATTAAAAAAAACACTTGCTTTAGTTTTTTTATAGTAAATGCAATTTTTTCATATATTCTGTAAAACTTTGCACAACCCCACAACTGTAGCTACTAAATAAATGGGCAATTGTGGGTCGAGAAAGGATAGGAAAATTACACACAGTTTAGAACCTGTTTAAAAATGCCAGATTCATATGCAATAATCTTGTTTTATACTTTCATCCTAAAGCCATATTGGTTGCTGTCTCAAATTAGTATTTAGATTTAGTCAATGTATCTAATAATTCTTATTATAGGCTATTATAAGAAAATTCAACTAATATTTCA
>BRDA01064238.1:52254-62333 GCA_036984385.1 Crenuchus spilurus
TAATCATCCACATCCCGGAGGAAAACGTCGGTTATGTCGCAGTTAAGCAGAACCCTTACTGTATATGTTCAGGACGTGTCACCAGTCTCCCTAAAATTCGGTAAGAAGAACGTCCTATCACCAGTCCAGTGATGCACTACGACCACCTCCTTTGGCAAAGGACTGAGCGAGGAGGTTTTGTGGGGTTTCACCGAGTTATTATAAATCTGTGTTTCTGAACGACAGAACCAGTGTAGTGACCTGACCACTATCCTGCAAGAAGAATGGCTTAAAATCCCTCTGACCACTGTGCAGGACTTGTATATGTCATTCCCAAGACAAATTGACGATGTATTGGCTGCAAAAGGAGGCCCTACACCTACTAATAAATTATTGTGGTCTAAAACCAGCTGTTTCAGTTTCATTGTCTAACCCCTGTAGGTAATTTGCAAATCATCCTTAAATGTACAGCATCAAAAACAGGATGTTTTAAAGGGTTTAAATTTAAAGGGTTAGAAAATGGTAATGTAAAAATGTATTATATCCATTTTTTTTTGTACATAAAACATAACTAGACATAAGGGGGGGAATATGAAATACTAGAAAAATGTAGGATGTGGGCTCTTTAATGCATTCTAAATTGACTAATTTTAAAAAACACTTGCTTTAGTTTTTTTATAGTAAATGCAATTTTTTCATATATTCTGTAAAACTTTGCACAACCCCACAACTGTAGCTACTAAATAAATGGGCAATTGTGGGTCGAGAAAGGATAGGAAAATTACACACAGTTTAGAACCTGTTTAAAAATGCCAGATTCATATGCAATAATCTTGTTTTATACTTTCATCCTAAAGCCATATTGGTTGCTGTCTCAAATTAGTATTTAGATTTAGTCAATGTATCTAATAATTCTTATTATAGGCTATTATAAGAAAATTCAACTAATATTTCAAACTATTACATAGATATTTTCATAATTCACATAACTGTTTGATGAAAACATGGAATAGGATAAACATTTACTTAAAGCCAAGCTTACTTAAATCTAATGATATTCATATGTAAATACTATGATATTATAATTATAAATATATACCATATTTTACAGCCCCAGCTATATAAACTGTGAGGACATGATGAAGACAGAGTTGGACGATTTTCAGAAAGAAACGTCTGAAGAGAGTGAGGACCAGCATTTTGTCCTCATCAATATTGACTAAGATGACCACCGTGGGTGTAGTTTTCACCTCACTCGACCACTTGTGCATCTAAATTATTTGCTCAGGGGGCAGGTTGGGTACACTCTTGGTGTGAGTGTGTGTGTGTGAGGGTGTGCATGTAGGTGTATGAGTGTGCCTTTGCCATGCTAAACAGTCACACTCTCAATGGCCTCCAGACTGGCAGCTTTTGTGTTGTGAAGAGGACCAGCTTGTGGACTTCAAAGGTGAAATTATGTCAAGAAGAACAAGACAAAACGACTTTATCAAACGGCCGCTTTTGAAGTCATGGAGGTGCTCTACCTGGGTGTCTTCGAAGACAATTTTCAACTAGACACCTCATGCACGCACATGCACACACACACACACACACACACACACACACACACACACACTCACAAGGTTTCTGTGGGGATTCACTCTTAAACTATGTGTTGTTCCAGTAAAACATAACTATAATCTCAAAAGGAAAAAATAAAAGCAAAACATTTGGCCTGAATGGATCTCAACATCAAGATCTGATATATTAATGTTATCAATGAGAAAATTCAGGTTCCTTGAAAAAAGCTGAGAACTCCAATTGTCCATTTCAATCTTCAGACCTCTAGAATGATCATGATGAAGACGGGCAGTCACAAGCCATCAAACAAAGCAGAGCTCCATGAATTTTCACTCCAGGAGAGACCAAGTCACTCAAGAGTAATGTGAATGACTGGTGAAGAGCATGAACAAATCAACCTTATTTGCCAAATATTTCTGAACATTAAGCCATTAGAATTGTGTGGGTTAAACTGAATTTAAACTTTGAGCAAACTGACCTTTGCATTATTTGAGGTCTGAACGTTTGACTTGTTAATTTTCTGTACGTAAATGCTCTAAATGACATTAGTTTTATTTAGGATTTAGTAGAAACTGTGTCCATTTTGCTCAAACACATACTTGAAACTAATAATCCGTACTAAATTCTTAATTTTTTTCAATAGCTACACACATTCAACTTCACTCTTTACCCACTGAATATGTGATGTTATTTTTTTTCTCTATCTTTAAGTCTGATGTTAGCTAAAACATTGTTGTCTAAAGGCCAGTGCCTGCATTCAGTGAGTAACAAAAACGGACGGAGCCTGCAGACAGTTACTGGCTTGAAAAAAAGCATAAGAAATTAGCACACATTTGAAGCTAATTTAGCAAATATTAGCTAGAACTCACAAAAACAGAAGTACTCACAGAGTAACAGCAGGTCAGAAAGAAATATTGTGAATTAAATAACTTGAAATAAAGCTTGTCCTGGGTTGTGTTGCAAACATGATGCTAGTTTAGCTAATTGGCTAGCTAGCTATGAGAAATGTGCTAATCTGATGGTTAACTATTCAGTATCAGCTAGCCTGACTAGCTTTATTATTGTGGTTAAGTTAGTTTCCTCTTTAGCAGACATTTCTGGTTAAATTATGTGACAATGGCCCAGACCTTCTAAAGGTTTCTGTGGAGAGAAATAATATAGCTAGCTGACTAACCGATTTTGGCTAAGTTTCTGTGTCAGATTAAAACAACACAAAATACTATTGCTGTGGTAAAAAAAAAAAAAAAAAAATAGAGAACAATGCAGATTGTCATTTTCTCTGGTTTTACTATTCATAGGTCTGTGTTTGAATAAAATTTATATTTTTTGTTTTATTGGATAAACTACTGACAACATTTCTCCCAAATTCCAAATTAAACTATTGTAATTTAGAGCTTTTATTAGCAGAAAATTATAATTACATTTTAAAACCTTAAATAAAGCAAAGAGAACAAGTTCATATTCCTTAACTAACACAATACTAATGTTTCAATTCAGAAATCAATATTTGGTAGTATAATTTTATATGTATTGCTCATGCTTGCCACCAGTCTTTCATAGTGTTGTTTGGTGACATTATCTCATCTTTCAGTTGATCGTTCTATAGGTTTTCAGTGGGCTTCAGGTCTGGACAATGTCCTGGACATGTGCAGTGGTGCCCTCTTTGCAGATCTGTATACAGTAACATGAATCATAAGGAAACTTAGTGAGCAGCACAGCACACAATGGCCAATAAAGCACATTTTCTTCTCATGAATAGCAACAAAAATATAGAATGAAAGCAACAGGTATTTTAATGTTCTAAAGCAGAAATAATAGTGAGGCAGGTGTTTTGTGCTCCTCCGGGCTGTTTTAATATGCTAATGCTCATACAGTTTTATTGAGAAGAATTAGATGATGTGAATGAAATACATTTTTGACACATTAAAATGTTTCTTCTTTGAAAATGAAAAAGCCCAGTCCGTTAGCAGCTTTGTAAATGAAGGAATTAGTCTAAAACTCTGTCATAAATGTATCTATTATTACTATTATATATAAACCTATTATTTTTAACTTAAAATGCCCAAAACAATCAATAACATTTAAAACCTCTGCAGCTACATGCCACTAATTAAGGCAATAATTGCATTCAAACAATGAAATCAAAAAATACTTCAAAGAATTCAACCATAAATTATATTTATTTTACAAAATGTCTCATTATAAATAGTTTAACAGAAATGTATTGTCACCACAGCTCTTGATTTCAGTTTTAACATGATAAATCATTCAAATGTTATAGTAGGCTATCTGATGAGGTGGAATTAAGGCTGTTTGTGTGATGAAACTCATATTCATGGTTAGTAAATATCGCATTAAAATGGTATTCCCATTTTTGTATCAGGTTCATAACAGCATTAGCATTTCTGACAATAATATAATATATTTACATATAAATTTAATTTTCTTTTAAATATAAAAATGATTCACATTTGACTTTGGGTTCATTTCATGACATGATTTCTTTCTAGTGCATTCCAGAACAGTGTCTTTACAAAGGGAACATGCATGCCAGGCATGCCATAGTAAGTTTATGTACAAATACATTTTAAATAGTCTTGTCTCTCAGATTTACAGCATACAAAAACAGTTGATACAGTCTACAGCGTGAAAGCACAGCTAAGGCATGAGTCAAGCAGTGTGGCTTATATCAAGCATCCTCCAAATACTGTTCTTCAAAGTTCGTGCTCTGCTTAAGCATGATTGCTTGCCACACGCTTGTCATACCTGCTTGAGATTCAGCGAAGAAGTGCCATAATAAATCAAGTTAGGCAGCAAAAATATACACTGAAACCGAACAATATATTATAGTTTGCAGTCCCTTAAGATGCGTCCAGATTTTCTTCACATTCCTATTCCTTACTGTCCAAAAAAGTAGACTGTTATAATCTGCAGGACTGAGAATTCTCAAGAGACGTTGGTATATACACTATGAGACATACATACAATGCATTTTGCAGTACCTTAAGAGGTGTCCAAGTTCACACTGGCCAATTCCTATTGACCAAAAAAGTAGATCAAATGATGTCTCCTATGATAGTGTCCAAAACAGTAGGCATTAGGGGTGTAAATCTCCGACCCCACAATTCACTTGAGTTGTGATTGTTCAGAAAATGTTGGAGTGCATCATGGCATCAAATATCAGACTGATGCTTTGATACAGTTCAGAAACAGAATGACTAATTTAAACATTAATGTAGACAAAACAATACAGAAAGCTTTTTATCTTGGATTTCTCAGATTATATTTGGACAAAGAATGAGAACACTTTATTAAATATTATAACACTGTTGAATTGTCAGTGCGTTGTGTTGCATGTTTACACCCTTAGGACCTACCCTCACTGCCACTTCAAGACTGCAGCAGGGTGGCATGCAGGGCTCCATTCTTGTCTTCTGACAGATCCGTCACTTCCCTATCCAGCCTGGATAGGCTGGTCAGTGTGGGCACAGCAGCCAGAGTAGGGGTGGGTTTGATGGGCATGGGCACAGCAGGCATGTTGGGGCCACCTGGATGGTGGTAGAGCCCTTTGACGGCCACTCCGAAAGGAGGGTATTCAGGTGGGATGGGTGGCGGCTCAGCAAGAACCCCCATGTGGGACCACACCGGGTTTACCACTCCCCCCAGTGCAGGTGCTGGCACCGGGTAACCCAGGTGGTGCATGACTGAGGCGATGGGCATCATTCCCTTGTAGTCTCGACCGATAAGACTCTCAATGGCGAAGGGGTGCTTGAAGCCTCCAGCTTGGGCGTAGCTCTGGAAATGTGAAGAGAGTCGTCCCACAGCCCCAAGGTAATCCGGATGACTGGTGGTCAGCTTGCCACCCGGGTGATGTGGGGGGTGGTGGTGTGGATGGTGCTGTTGGGCATGGTGATGTGGGTGGTACGGGTGCAGGGCAGGCTTGTGCTCAGCCCGCAAGACCTTGAACCGCTTTCGACGTCGCAAGAAGCTTCCGTTCTCAAACATGTCGCCGCAGTCGGGGTGCAGAGCCCAGAAGCTGCCCTTCCCTGGCTGGTCGGGTCTTCGTGGAATCTTGATGAAGCAATCGTTGAAGGACAGGTTGTGGCGGAGGGAGTTTTGCCAGCGCTGTGTGTTCTCCCGATAGTATGGGAAGCGCTCCATAATGAACTTGTAGATGTCGCTCAGAGGCAGCATTTTCTCTGATGAGTTCTGGATGGCCATAGCCGTCAGCGAGATGTAGGAGTAAGGTGGCTTCTGGTCACTGTATGAGTTCTTGCCCGGCCGAGGCATGACACCGAGAGAACCGTTCTTGCTGCTTCTCAGAAGATGAGCCCAGTAGTGTTAGTCAGTCCCTGCAGGTTCTTTTGAGGAAAATCTTGGAGACAAAACCATCCATCACTTTTGCAGATCCAAAAAGCAAAAAAAAAAAAAAAAAAAAAAGTCAGGCCTGCTCACTCATTTCCCTCCTAACTCTCAGAGAAGTCAAACCAACCGTTAAACAACTACAAGAGTGGCAAACTCATGCGGGTTTGAAGCGGGCTCATGCACTTTTTTTTCCTTTTCTTGTCTGAAAGTTAAAGTGCGTGCGTGCCGTGCGCGCGCCCTCGGTTGCGTCCCGCCGGAGCGCACGAGCATCACGGAGCTGCGCGCGTCCAAAGGAGCCGCTTTATGGAGACGGTGCGAGTCAGAGGGGGAGGAGAGGGGTGATAACGGGGTGGAGGGAAGGGGTGATGGGGGTGGGAGAGGGGCGATGAAGGGAGATGGGTGGGGGAGGAGAGGGGTGACGGAGGGGGGATCGTTTAATGTCTATTGAGCTTCATCTCTACCAAGGAGAGCGCGCGCAAATCACGAGAGCGCGCGCTGTAAATTATAATCATAAACAGTTCTCAGATAACAAATAATCATGTTTACTGTCAAAACACATGGCAACCACAGAGACTGAAGGAAACAACTGAACATGTTCTTATTTAAACATGAAGAGATGATGATTATAAGGTGCTTTTAAAATAAGTATTATACTTTTGTAATAAAGTCTTAACCTTCTGGAGCATCATTAAAAAAATCCCATTTAAAAATGTAAATATTAGAATAATCATTTAAACACTGAACATTTGTTCTTGTTCAGCTTCAAAATCAAAGCATCTCCAACCAAAATAAATGATTAGATTGACAAATTAATTATTTTACAAGGAAAAAATGAAGTGAATGTTATGAATGCTTAAAAATAATCAAATGTCGATGTGGTTCCTCGTATTCACTGAAGTCAGACAGAACTCACGTTTAATTACACACTTCCTTAATTAAGTTATCTGGCTTATAATGACTATCACGTTTCTAGAAGAATACAAAATAAATCATCTAACTGTGGCTCAGTGTGGGAATGTAACTCACAGGGAGAAAAAAGACATCATAAAAAAGATGTGTGTGTGTGTGTGTGTGTGTGTGTGTGTGTGTGTGTGTGTGTGTGTGTGTGTGTGTGTGAAAATATTATGACAAGCATTTGCAGTGACACTGATGTGGTGGTGGTGTGTTAGTGTGTGTTGTGCTGCTATGAGTAGATCAGAGATTTTAATCTACTGGAGATTGTAAACACTGTCATCTGACTGTTCACTCTATTAGACACTGACCTTGTTGATCCACCTTGTAGATGTAAAGTCAGAGACAGCAGCTCATCTGTTGCTGCACAGTTTGTGTTGGTCCTCTAGTCCTTCATTGATGAAGCTGTTGGTAGGTTGTTGCACTATTTTCACTATAGTAGTTGCGCTTTGGTGTTTAAAAACAGCAGCAGCTCTGCTGTGTCTGATCTAGTATAACACACCCTAACACACCACCACCACGTCAGTGTCACTGCAGTGCTGAGAATGAACCACCACCCAGTGAATAGCTGCTCGGTGGGGGTCCTGATCAGTGAAAACTGAAAAGGGTGTACAGAGAAACAGATGCACTACAGTCTGTAATAGTAGAACTAAGTGCACCTGTATGATCAGTGGAGCTGATAACAGTGAGTGTAGATACAAGGTCATATGCATGGATGGATGGATGGATGGATAGATAATATACTGTATTCACAGTGTAAGTGTGAATACACGGATTAGAGATAGATGATGCACGCGCACACAGCTCCACGTGCTCCACGTTGGCATCGCGCGAGGCCCATGGAGGCGCGCTCGTCCTTTAGATCAATATTAAACCTGCTCCCACTACATCCCAGAGCGCGAGCTGCGCGCGCGGTCTTAGACAACACGCTGATGTGCAGCACTGATTCATTAGCCCGGGTTGCGCCGGCGTTCAACTCCTGCACCAATAACTAGTTGTAAAGTGCACCTTCAGGGCATATGGAGCATATGCTGGAATTATCCTTAATTGACTAATTACATAAATTACTCGTTAATTTTACAGCACATCAATTATAAAAGATATATCAATTAATTTTGCATAAATTAAAGGCTGAACGTGGCAAAACAAAAAGGGAGACTGGGAGATGAGGAGGGAGGGGGCGACTGTTCTGGGGCCGCGAGGCGAAGTGTGTGTGTGTGTGTGTGTGGTAGGGGGTGTTGTATGTTTGTTCCAAGATGCTAATAATTATTTTTGCAGCTCTGGGCTAAAGATCGTAACTCTTCGTTGTAGAAGAGGACGTGAAGGAAACCCGCCGTCAAAGAAGAAGCACTAATGCCGGAGAGTAATGTCAGAGAGCCCTGAGAGAGCGAGCAGAGCAACGGCGCCTCAAGGACGAGGCGTTTAAATCAATTAAAGAGCTCCTGTTGGGATACCAAATGGGAGTTTGGCGTGGTTGAGTTTTTTTAACTCACCCGTATTGCGACAAGCCCCGCCCCCCGCGCGGGGAATGGTTCATAGTTCAGTGGACAAGTTGTGAGTCTAGCCAATCAGGTCACTTACTAGCTCCTGACTAATCCTGCAAGAGGAAGACAAGCAAAATATGAACACTGCTAGTCAATCCTTCTATAATGACCAGGGGCCTTGTAGTGGTGAACAGTGGGACTGAGTTACCAGGGCCCCAAGTGGGAGGAGGGCCCTTGAGGAGTCTGGAATTGTATTTTCCTTTAAATATAAAATAAGAGGGCCCCGGGCACTGCTTGTGCATAGGGCCCAGAATTTTGTGCTCTACTACATAATCATAGCACATGTTTTATATAATCCACCCCTAGTATATAAGTGTATTTACTAGGCAATCTTAATGCAGTAGACCCCAGTCTATTAGCCAGTTATGGGGGATGCCCTAATCCTGGCCCTGGAGAGCTACCAGGAGAGTTCAGACCTTACTCACCAGACTCTGATATTCAGGTGATCCTGAATCTAGTATTTTAAAGATGAAGTTAAACTCTGCAGAGTGATAGATCTCTGGAACCTGGATTGGCCACCCCGTTATTGAGGCCTGGGGAGTTTTTGCAATTCATCAATCTACTTAAATGACATTCGCCAATTTATGACAATTTTAATTTGTCAATTTCAAAATGACAATTTCAAGGCAAATTAATTTCGCCTGCAAACTTTCATATCGAGTTGAACTTTGGTGAATTCTGACACGCTAACATCCACTCACTACTGTCGGCTAGGGATGTTAGCAGTTAGCAATTTCTTGTAAAAAATACAATCTTATGAGTTTGTTGTATTTCACTGAGAATCTAACTAATTTCCTTTAATTTAGAACTCCTCTACTGTTCGAACTTTTGCACTGAGTTGAACTTTGACATGCAAATTTGCATCCCTGACTAATAGCACTGATGCACTCTGTACTGCCTCTGCTCTGTGTGAGCCAACATGAAGGATGTGCTGAATATTTGTTTCAAAACGAAATATAACTAATTTAATATGGATTACAACATACAACACAAGGAAGGAGCAGAGTTGTACAGCATCAGGTGGGCTAGATTGGCAAAAACTTTAACTCTGCATTATTTCAAATGTAGTCTCATATGGAAAATGTATTCTATGCATATACTTAGGGTAGTGTCACTAGTTTTACAATACTCTTTCATCTCTTTACACAATACTACACAAATTTCTGTAGATTTCACAGTATGGTTACTGCCAGTGTTGCGAATAACGGCATTAAAAATAACGGCGTTACGTACCGACGTCATTTTGTCAGTAACGGGATAAAATAATTAATTACTTTTCCTGTCGTTATAACGCCGTTGACGTTACTGGTCATTAAAAGCAGTGCGTTACTATATATTGATATACTAACAGTAATCCGAGCGGACCGCTGCCCAGGCTAGTGAGGAGTAACAGGTGTTACACCGAGAACTGTGACCTGTCGAGATCTGTGACTTGATAGAAGAAGTCACAGATCTCGATAGGTCACAGTTCTCGGTGTATCACCTATTTAACTTAAGTCAGTAAGCGATTGGCTAAGGCAGCGTTATGGTAGCCAATCAGAGCCAGTGTTTTTACACGTGTGCCGAGAAGCAGAGGAGCAAGCCAAAGAAAAGTTTGCATTTTCAAGGTGGCGATATAAACATTATTTTAAATTCATTGAGGTTAAAGACAAAAACGTGCATGTAATGTGTACATTATGT
>BRDA01064241.1:0-11686 GCA_036984385.1 Crenuchus spilurus
GTTTTTTGCCTACAATCTTGCTGGAAATTGTTTTTTATGGCCATTTAAAGTATTTTCTGATTTCTTATGGGATTAAAAGAGTGATTCAGTTCTCTGTAAAAAACAAGAATATTGAATTTATCCATTGTTCAGATTTCTGTTCTTGAAATGCATGCAAATGTGTGCATATTTAATTAGATAATGCCTCATTTGCATATTTAAACAATATTTTAGAAAACTTATAATACAAAACATAATTGTCTTTAAGTAGTCAGCTGTGGAAGATTCAAGGTGATCTATAGTAGTCAATTTTTCTTATCACCAGTAGTGTCTTTTCTAGTTTAGTCTCTATCTAAACATCTATCATATATTTCCTATTTGTGCCATTACAGCTACACCATCTGAGATATTTGTTCTCATTACCTCCTACTAGAACATCCCATATAGATAAGAGCTAATTTTCTTGCTAGGTATCACAAAAACCAGTCTGAGATAATTAAGGGATAACAATGGCCGAGGTGGAGGAGGCAAACAACTTCACAACATTTTATTTGCCATTTATTTGATAGGCTGTTATCCCTCTTAGACCCCAGTTACCATATTCAGGCATTTCAGTTGAGTTTTTCTACTTTGAAAAGGAACAGAACAGTAGATTCTGACTCTATTCTGTAATGAAATGTTAAAGACAAACTCCGTTACATGTTATAAATGCCTGAATTACCTAGAACACAGTACAGTTTGTATCAGGAAATGCAGTAAGCCTATATGTGTTGATATTGTGATGTCAGTGTTCAAATAAACTGAGAATGCTGTTTTTGTGTGGACGACCAAAATGCAGAGAAAAAACAATACATTCAAAACTATCCAGATGTGGACAGGATTTTTGAGTCTTGTTTCCTCCTGGTCCAGTAACAGATGTTCTTCAGCCTGGCACCAGTAGTAACTGGATAGAATTAAGTCTACAGAGCACTCTGTAAATGAAACAATAGAAGCAATATCACTGAGTGCAGGGCAGGGCATTACAATAGCTTTTTAAAAATTATTTTTACCTGATTTTTTCCCCAATGTGTTTGGTAGCTCATTCGTTGACGCTGCCTATCACTTATAATGTCCCTGACTCTAGGAGGGTGCAGACTCACACAGGCCTCCTCTGCTGGATGTGAAGTCAAGCTGCGCCTCTTTTTGCACTGCTGCTGATACATTGCTGCCGGGCAGCCAACTCGCTCTGAGGAAAGAGCAGCATCCCCAGTTCTGATGGATTGCCT
This sequence comes from Crenuchus spilurus, assembly GCA_036984385.1. Classification (NCBI taxonomy): domain Eukaryota; kingdom Metazoa; phylum Chordata; class Actinopteri; order Characiformes; family Crenuchidae; genus Crenuchus; species Crenuchus spilurus. The sequence continues at coordinate 1,245 of BRDA01064241.1, forward strand.
GGCAGATGCCTGAGCCAGCCGACATTACCTAGTTGTGCTGGGAAGAGAGTGCCATCTTACCCGCCCAGAGAGAGCACAGCCAGTTTTTGCTCTCTCAGGCTCCGGATGCTGATGGCAAGCAGCATGATCGGGGTTAGAACTTGCAATCCTCAGATCATAGTTCACCTGAGCCACTTGAGGCTGCATTACAATATCTTGGCTTAACCTAGGACAGGGCACCAGTCTAACACGCATGCGCACACACACACACACATGCACACACACACAGTCTGTCACCAGGACTATTTATATAACCAAATTCACCTGACCTTCATGTTTTTGGGCTGTGGGAGGATACCGGAGACTGTCTCAGCATTTTTGTGTTAAAAGTAAGTTATATTTAATTGAGTTTAGAGTTTATTACACACAATGTGTTTGTGTTTGAAGCTCTGGGTCGGTTGCTGGGTGCTGGTGTGGATCTGAGCTCAGAGGTGGAGGAGATGCAGGTGGAGCATGCGGCGCTGCAAGGGGTGAAGAACTATAGCGTTTTGCAGCTGCTGATGTCCCGCTCTGTTCGGTGGCAACTTTTCACTGTCATAGTCACTTTCACCACACTGCAACTGTGTGGCATCAATGCTGTAAGTCAAACACACACACACACTTCTCCTATCACTGTGCCTTGCTAATCATGTCATACCACAACATAGGTTTTTATTTTCTGTATTCACAGTATACTCAGTGAGACTTCAGGCTACTTTAGCAGTACCTCATCACTGAGCAGCATGTCCACTACATGAAAAAACCTCTTAAAGCTCCATTGTAATTATTTATTATTCTTCTGTCTGAATCTGAGCCCAAGTCTTTGTGTGTGTGTGTGTGTGTGTGTGTGTGTGTTTTTGCAGGTCTACCTGTACTCGTCTGATGTTTTTCGTGCTGCTGGTATCCCATCCTACAACCTGCGTTATGTGGCTTTGGGGACGGGACTGTGTGAGATATCCACTACTGTTGCCTGTGTAAGATTGAACTTGTCTCTCATTAGCAGTGATGTTATAAAGAGCTGAACTCTCAGAATCAGACAGTTTAATTATATTTGAGGGCACTTATGCTGAGTATTAATTACACATCCAATTACTGATATACTTGAGCATTGTAATATATTTTGTCAGATCAATTCTCATAAACATATATAATAAACATATATAATAAACATATAATTCTCATATAAAAATATAGATTTTTAATCAATAGTTTACATGAAACATTTTTGTGTATTATTATTTTGTGTTATACTAGATGTCAGTCGATGGGGCAAAGACTGATGATTGTGAATTTAGATTTTATTGTTCAGAACTTTTTTTTTTTTTATCCATATCGTGGTTTTATTTTTATACTGTTAATTTTCCAAAAATTAAAGACTAAATTTAAAAACTCAATAATATGTTTTTAAAACTTATTATTTAATTGTTTTAAAATAAAACCGTATATAGCTTGCTTAGAGTATCACAATATATAATATCGTATCCTCTATAATGATATATATAATTTTAACAGGCCCATCAATACAGAGCCTCTGTGTAAGGAACACTTTATTAGACTTTACTCAAAAATCAGTATTTCAGTTTGCAAAATGTTAAAGAAAATTCTGTGACCGTAATCTACAGTGTCTAGATGAAGTCTTTGAGTTTGAATATCATTTACCAAAACAGATTATTATGCACTGAAATTGAGTATGCCATAAACAAACCATAGGGACAGTATCACTGCCAAGTCACATTTCAGTTCAGTTCAGTCTCTCAAGAGAAGTTTAGTTTGCAGGCAGTTACATGTATACATTACATCCACCAACAATAATACAAAGTAATTCATTTGACCCTCTTGTTCAACAGCATGACTGCACAGGGGATATATATTTTTAATGTATTACAGCAAATCTTAGGACGTCTGTAGCGAGAGTCTGAAACTAAAACTTTGTATTCAAAGGATGATCTGATACGATAATGACTTCAGTTCTGTTTACGACACTTCTGTTAAAGCTGTAGTAAGGATGCTTGCTGACATCCTATAGTCTGACTGCTAGAACTAACAATTATACTTAAAAGATTCTTATTCTTAATAGTCAAATTTCCAAACAGCGTATAAGTACAACCGTTAAAACTGTCTCAATAACAGACTTATTACAACATCATTAGCTTTGAGCACACCTGAAACTTCTTGAGTTTCCTCAAGAAAAACAATCTTTGTTGACATTTCTTATAGATTCTGTTTGTGTTTTGATCAAAACACAACTTGTCATCAATGACTGTACTAAGATAACCATACCTGTTAATTTTTTCAACAATATTGCCATCGATTGTTGTAAAACAGGTCTCTTTATTCTTTTGCCTAAAATTGACCACCATCTCTTTAATGGTTAATGTTAAGCTTAAGAAATTAGTCTTTAAACTACTGCCCCAACTCATCCACTACTGGACCACGGCTGTTCTCATTGCCTTGAAGGAGACTGACTATGACTGAGTTGTCAGCATACTTTAAAGCATACAAATCCTCATCTTTGTTTACAGTACATTTCTATGAGTAAAAGAAAAGGCCAATTTATTTACATAGCACCTTCCATGCACCACAGTCATTCAAAGTGTTTTACATGTAAGAAATAAGAGTGTGAGACAAAAATGGTTCAAACTCTGGTTGTAGAATTGATTTTAATCAGCTTTCAGAAAAGACAAAAACCTTATTTCTCACATAATTTCCTGTTTTTTACACTTTGTCCATCTATCAACAATCTTTTTAATATTCTCATTAAAACGTATTTTTAGCTGAGCTGTGAGTCATAAATGCACCGTTGTCTTCAGCTCTTCATCAGATGTGACTCTCCATCCTCTAGTAGCTTCTTTCAGACCCAGAAAACTGTCAGCAGCTGAAGTTTGACTTTTGAGCTTTTTCTTGGTGGTGAATGAGGATGTTTCCGCTGTTTACTCTCAGATTCGTAGTGATGAGTCCAGGTCTCATCACCAGAAATGATTCTTTTTAAGAAACTTTCACCCTTACAGTATCACTCCACATTTAGTTTGTAAACAAATGCATTTACAACAAATCACGGCAGGCTGCTCTTTTTTCATACAAATCATAAGTGGGGCAGCCATTTTTGTTGCATTGCAGTCATGAATGAACTGATGTAATATGTTCAAACCTCCACAGCAGTAATTATGGAGACACTGACCTATTATAGCAAGTGTTGATATGACATTGCCGCAAAATGTGGCTAATTTTTGACTCAAAGATAAATTTGTAGGATTAAAAGAGAAAAAAAACAGATTAAAAGTACAAACCGGATTCCAAAAAAGTTGGGACACTAAACAAATTGTGAATAAAAACTGAATGCAATGATGTGGAGATGGCAAATGTCAATATTTTATTCGTAATAGAACATAGATGACAGATCAAAAGTTTAATCTGAGTAAATGTAACATTTTAAAGGAGAAATATGTTGATTCAAAATTTCACAGTATCAACAAATCCCAAAAAAGTTGGGACAAGTAGCAATAAGTGGCTGGAAAAAGGAAATTGAGCATATAACGAACAGCTGGAAGACCAAAGGCCTGTATTAGACATGAATGGGAGAGCATTCCTATTTCCAAACTTGAGAAACTGGTCTCCTCTGTCCCCAGACGTCTGTTGAGTGTTGTAAGAAGAAAGGGGGATGCCACACAGTGGTAAAAATGGCCTTGTCCCAACTTTTTTGGGATTTGTTGACGCCATGAAATTTTGAAACAACAGATTTTTCCCTTAAAATGATACATTCTCTCAGTTTAAACTTTTGATCTGTGATTTGTGTTCAATTATGAATAAAATATTAGATTTTGGCATCTCCACATCATTGCATTCAATTTTTATTCACAAAATGTTTAGTGTCCCAACTTTTTTGGAATCCGGTTTGTACAACGGTAAATAAATATATAATGAAAAAAAGAAAACAATACATTAAAAACAAGATTGAAGCAACACATTTTTACAAATATAATCAGAACAAATTTTTACAAATATAATCAGGAAAAAAATAATTTTACAATAAAGTAAATGTAGCTTTTTTATGATAAAATAAAATATGATAAAATAATGGTGCCATTACAGAATAAAAGTATAAAGAGAAGGAAGGAAGGAAGGAACGTTACACTTATATAGCGCCTTTCTAGATACCCAAGGACGCTTTACAATCAACACACTCCATTTACACACACTCAACCACAAACACCGGTGAGAAGCGGCAGCCTAATCGCGCACAGCGTACTCTCAACCGGAAGCGACCGTCCACCTGGAGGACTGCATCGAGCACTAGGGGGATCACCCAGGACAGAGTGCCAACCATATCTGGGCATACATACATACATACATACACAGACATACACATTCATACACACCAGGGTAATTTTTAGAGTAGCCAATTCACCTGATCTCCATGTTTTTTGGACTGTGGGAGGAAACCGGAGTCCCCGGAGGAAACCCACGGGGAGAACATGGAAACTCCGCTCAGATGCGGACTCGAACCCAAGACCTCAGTGCTGAGAGGCGAACGTGCTAACCACTAAGCCACCGTGCCGCCCGGCTAAAAGCTGCTCAAAGCAAAATGTTTTCAGTCTGGATTTAAAAGTGTCTAGAGTCTCTTCTAATAGCTCTGTAAAATAGATATACGCTGTAAAAACATAGTATTTACAGTAAAAATGTGGTGTTCAGATGTTTCCTGTGTTAAATATGATACAATGTGTCCTACTATTACATTCTGTCAAAGTAAACCAGAGACTCCGGAACATCCATTCAGATGGTGACTTGAACCCAAGACCTCAGTGCTGAGTTACAAACGTACTGAACACCACGACACCGTGCTGCCCCCTACTGTTATAGTATAAAGGTGTAGAATTAAGCGTTAAATCAGCAGTAATATATTTGTACTCTAACAGTAGGGGGCAGCACGGTGGCTTGGTGGTTAGCACGGTCAGCCTTTCAGTGCTGCGGTCTCTTGTTTACATCCCCATCTGGGTGAACTGTCCATGTTCTCCCTGTGTTTGGGGGCTTCACTCAGGAGTCTCTGAGGTTCTTGAATATAAACTGTACTGTTGCCAATAAGCATTCTGTAATGTCTTTTAGATTCTGACAGTACGTTTTACTTTGATGTTCTGGTAACCACAGCTGTGGTTGTTCAGATTTTTTTATATGTAAATGCTGATATAAACTTTAAAAGCTTTAAAATATTTAAGCACTGTCAAATCAAAGCCTAATGGCTTTTAATTGAACCTTATTTAAAATTCCAACTGACCTTATTCTATGAATATTCTAAAACTAATTGATCCATAGATATGACCTATGACCTACTGCTATATGAAATTGCTTCCTGTAGATATTGTTTAAGTTGTACTGCCCCTGTTGACATATGAAATAGACTAAAAGGGAAAGTTAACATTATGTCATAGTTGAGCACAATTTGCTCTTCTATGTATGTGAATTGACTTGTTGACATCAAATTCTCAAAACATAATTTTTATAAATTTTTTTTAACAAACTCATCAGAACAATCAAACACATGAACACCTCCGAGCGTGTTGGCTGCCAAGTGATGATGTATCAGCATTTAGAAAAGAGGCGGAGCCTGACTTCACATGTATCAGAGGAGCCCTGTGCTAGTCTTCAGCCTCCTAGAGTCAGGCACATTACAAGTGATTGAGAGAGTCCTAGTGGATGGGGGGCATGATTGACTACCACTACATTGGGGGAACATTTGGTCATAAATAAACATTTTGCATCAGTTTTTAATGTTTCTGTGGCTTTTAGTTTGGTGTATATGCATCTTTTTATAAAAGCCTGGAGAGTATGACTGTAATAACTGCCCAGGGTCCTGCAAAAACATCAGATTTATATAAAAATGGCTTTGTGCTCTCGATGTTGTGATGCCATAAGTACTAGCAGTGTTTAATAATGACGCTAATGATAGTGTTTCTTATGACGTCAGTTAATGTATGCAGACAGAAAAATGATGAGCTAAGATGAACTCAGCTGTTTGTTTTTGTGGTTTCTGTGTTGTAGGGGATGGTGATTGAGAGTACAGGTAAAAGAGTGCTGTTGATTCGGGGCTATCTGGGCATGGCCGCTACGCTGCTGATCCTGACCATCACACTTTACCTGCAGGTCAGTCCACTAAACACACCAGCACACATTAATACTGCTGACACAACAGGTCAGACCTGAGAGAGAAAATCACTCTGTCGTGCTCTAAGGAGCCAGTAGTCAGGTTGCACTGAGTGTTATAAAATGTCTAAACTTTAAGCAGTGAAAATTGGACGTCAGTTTTATAACCTAACACTGTTTAAACTGAAGAGTTCTGTACTGAATACACATATTACATTTAAGAACACACAATTGTTAATCTGTAGAAATGTGTCTGACTGCTGTCAGGACTTGCCCATGAGTGTTGCCGTCAACTTCCCTCCAAACTTGTGTCTCTAAACTCTACTCTCGTTTTAGTTTGATGTTGATAGACCAAGTAAAAACAGAGATATTATCATTTAAACTTCACATTTACAAGTCTGTAAAAGTAGTGATGGAGGAGGGGTGAGAACGCCACACAGTGCAGCTGGAGCCAACACTGCCGCCAAGTGGACAAAACAGCCTCACCACTCACTACTGTTGTCAGTAGCTTCATTTAATCTTCTTTTTTATCATCATATCTTAAGCCCTGTTAGGATTGAATTAGTTTATCAGGACGTCTGTCTTGAACGTTACATGTCTCCTCAGTGTTGAACCTCCTGTTTCCAGACAGCATTAAAATAGCTACAGGAGGGAGTTTCTGGAAGGTTGTCTGCGTCACATGATCATATGTTCAGTTTATTTGTACCTGTAGCTGTGATTAGAATTATAATATAAGTCTGTATTATTATGGTGTAATAAGCCAGTATCTCATCTATATTATGGAATTTAGTTTCTTTTACCTCCACAGAAAGATGCTCTTTTTATTTGTGAATTTTTTGGTGGTTTTGTGCTTTAAAAGACTTGATACAACTAGTAACAGCAGCCAAAGAGCTCTGAGTTAGCTAAAACAGTAGATAAATCAGTCTGTAATTATCTCGGAGAATGAGAGTAAAACACTGACATGGTGTAACTAGACAGGAATAAAATCAGAGAGGAGCTTCTGTAAAAGACTAAATTTCTGCAGGACCCCCTATACATTTAATCCAATTTGAATAGAACTTTTGTTGTCAAAACAAGTATCTTAATTTTTTTGACAACAAAATTTTTTGTATCATGTGACTTTAAATTGTATGTACATTTCATGATGAATGGACCAACAGAAATGCTCCAACATGACTTGAATTTAAATCTTTTTACACTGATTTCCATTAAAAGTTATGAATGTTTTTATCTTTCAATCAATCAATCAAAACTTTATTTACATATCACTTTGCATACAAAAATAAATAAATCAAACTGCTTTATAAGTGTTTGACAGCAAAATGAAAAGATAAACAATAATTTGAATAAAATGATCTTCACTGTCATTTTACAGATGTACAACAAAATTCAAGTGCACTCCAGATCAAGCTTGATAATCTTACAAAAGTAAAGTGCTTATAGTTTGATATATTTGAATAAAACAATACAAATTAAGCCATATGTTAAATTAAAATATAAAATGTATGTAACAAATGTATGTAAATGTAATAAAAAGACATAAACAAGTAAATAAAAATTATACAAAAGATAAAAATAAAGTTTTTTGGAGATATTAGGTTTTGTTCTGACAGCAGCAGTATGTTTGTATCTTTCCAGCTTGTGTTAACAAAAAAAACCTGTGTTTTTATACTTTTTCAGATCTGATTTGACATGTTTTTGGACCATTATGTTGATAAAACATGTCAAAAAGTAAAATAATTGTTAGGTCATATAGATGATTATGTGCTATAAAAAAGAAACCCAACACATGAAGAACTTTGGAGGTTGATGTTGATGTTTGAAGACTGGATCAGCATGTTCACTGTCCTAGTCCTGCTGCCTGTTGTCACTGATACACCTGCTTTGTACACTTTTTTGTGTGTTTGGTAGGAATACGTGTTGTGGATGCCATACTGTAGCACAGTCCTCATCTTCACCTTCATCTTCTTCTTCTCCAGTGGACCAGGTTGGTGCCACTCTTCAGCTAATTAAAGCATTTAGTCATTATGACAGTATTAGATATACATTCTTGTGCAAAACTTAGTTCCCCCTGGTTAAGCTACATATTTTATTGATGTTCTGCAGAGACCAAACATTTTAATACACACTTACTTATTATTTACTCAATTTAGCAAACTGGAAGCAAAAATCTATACAATTTGTTCGAAAGTAAGGGCACTTTAAATGAACCTTTGCAATGACAAACCATACTAGTCCACAATATAGTTATTGAAACTCAGAAGAGTGGAGAGACACACAATCCAAGTGTCTGAAGTCCAGTGTGCAGTTTCTGCAGTCTGTGATGCTTTGAGGTGTCATGTCATCTGCTGCTGTTGCTCCACTGTGTTTAGTCCAAAGTCAGCACAGCATCTAGCAACAGATTTTAGAGCACTTCATGCTTCCATCTGCTGACCAGCTTTATGGAGATGCACAGCAGCTGCTCAGTGTCAACACTACTACTGACCATCATATTACTGACTGACTGATCAGGCAGCTCATCAGATATAAGACACACTGATCAACATTACAACTAAAAATCGACTTGAAATACTTCACTTTATGTGTAATATAAAGTGTAAGATATATGTCATATATACACTTTTTCATAATATTCATTTTTATATGTATGATTACAGATAAAGATAATGACTGGTCAAAACCCAGAAAAGTACACAGGTCCAGATTAAGATTCACACTGTATATTGTGAAAAAGGTTGTGTTCAGAATGTAATTAATAAAGGTAAACATATCATCAAACATAACATCATATATTTTATATTCATTAAACATAAAGTTACACATTTCAGTCTTTTTTTGTTTTAATAGTTTTTTACTCATACTTTATACTGATCATCAAAAACACTGAAATATGTCACTTTATGTCTAATGAATATAAAATATATTACTGTTGAACTTTTTAAATTAAATTATGAGCAAATTGAACTTTATGATATTATGATGTTTGATACATGACTCCAGTTTTCTGTTGCAAATATTATATATGATATTTTTTAATAAATAGAAACTGCACTAACATGCAGTGCAGAAAATATTTTAATTTCCTTTAGAAGTGAACTTGCATCTTACTTATTTTCACATAGAAAATCAACTGTGTCATTTGTCTCTCTCTCTCTATCTCATTCTCCATCTCTGTTCACTGTATCTCTGTGTGTGTTCTCTATATCTCCCTCTCTCAGCTGGTGTGACAGCGCCCCTCCCTGGTGAGATATTTAATCAGTCATTCAAAGCTGCGGCGTTTGTTGTGAGCTCTTCGCTGAACTGGGTGGGGCTGTTCTTTGTTGGGATGGTGTTTCCTCTCATTGTGGTGAGTCTCTTAATAACCATTGATACACATAATGGTTGGCAATATATCCATATTTTATCATTATTGTGATAATGTGATTAATGATATTGTGACTAATTATTGATATTAATATATTGTACAGGGTGTTCTGTTTTGTTCTGATAGTGAATAACTTTAACATTAATGAAGATCTGGTGATGAAATGTGGATTAAATAGACCTCAGTCTGTGTGAAAAAGACTGATGTTACAACATGTGCTGAAAATGTCCCAGCGTGCAGTTCTGTTCTCCTGATCAGGAGGTGATATGCTCTGCATGGAGATGAGCTTTTTTGGCTGCTTTGCATCTTCTGAATGGAGTTTATTATCCAGTACATTCACACATGAGCACTTCCTCCTGTACTGTGCACTGACACATTACACACAGATCACTGCACAGATCTCAGAGTGAAATAACCAGCATCCTGTGCTGTGTCCACCAGGATAACTGAGAACTTTAATGTCTCACTACAGCAGCAGGTGACTGATGGAGATGACTGGATGGGCGCTGGCCTCCACTCCTACAGCCACTGATATTAATCATCAACTGGTCTCTATGTCAGTCTTTTTCACACAGACTGATGTTTATTTAATCACAATTTCATCACCAGATCTTCATTAATATTAAAGATATTCACTGTCCTTTGGATTAAGAAGCAAACACAACACACTGTATTATTTTATTTACATAAGGTACAGAAAACAGTGTAAAATATAACAACAATATAAACTACCAGAATATTTATTTATTCCTGATCTTTTTTAAATAGTTTCCTTTTGCATACATGTGGAAGAAATTAGTCACATTAAAAACATTTCATAACACAGATAGTTCTGTACAGAATCATAAGAACTACTTACATGCTTAATTTTTTTATTTATTTTTATATTATATATATATTTATATATTTATTATATGTATTTTTT
>BRDA01064244.1:0-12486 GCA_036984385.1 Crenuchus spilurus
GACCTGCACTTCTCTTTTTGCCATCTTTTCATCCCTCGTTCTTCCCATTCATCCTTACATAGAGACATGGCAACCGCCTTAGGTACAATAGCAACCGCCTTGGGGTACAATAGCAACCGCCTTGGGTGCCATAGCAACGGCCTTGGGTGCCATAGCAACGGCCTTGTGGCCCATAGCAACGGCCATGTGGCCCATAGCAACCGTCTTGGGTGCCATAGCAACCGCATTGGGTGCCATAGCAATGGACTTGGGAGCCATAGCAACGGCCTTGGGTGCCATAGCAACTGCCTTGGGTCCATAGCAACTGCCTTGGGTGCCATAGCAACGGCCTTGTGGCCCATAGCAACGGCCTTGTGGCCCATAGCAACGGCCTTGTGGCGCCATGGCAACGGCCTTGTGGCCCATAGCAACGGCCTTGTGGCCCATAGCAACGGCCTTGTGGCCCATAGCAACGGCCTTGGGTGCCATAGCAAGGGCCTTGGGTACCATAGCAACCGCCTTGTGGCCCATAGCAACGGCCTTTGGTACCATAGCAACGGCCTTTGGTGCCATAGCAACGGCCTTGTGGCCCATAGCAACGGCCTTGTGGCCCATAGCAACGGCCTTGGGTGCCATAGCAACAGCCTTGTGGCCCATAGCAACGGCCCTGCGTGCCATAGCAATGGCCCTGGGTGCCATAGCAACGGCCTTGGGTACCATAGCAACCACCTTGTGGCCCATAGCAACCGCCTTGTGGCCCATAGCAACGGCCTTGGGTGCCATAGCAACGGCCTTGGGTGCCATAGCAATGGCCTTGTGGCCCATAGCAACGGCCTTGTCATCCATAGCAACGGCCTTGTGGCCCATAGCAACCACCTTGGGTGCCATAGCAACGGCCTTGGGGCCCATAACAACCGACTTCCGGGCCATAGCAACCACCACAGATACCACAGCATCACCTTACAAACCAACTGGGATACCTTAGCTTGTGGGCCATTTTAGCAATGCGCAATATCCCGTGTTTCCTTCAGGAAATGCACTTTTCTAGTTTCTCATTGTGTTCTGTATGTAAAACTATAATAATTCTATATAAAATTTATTTTTGTTCATATTTTGGAATGTCTGGAATGGATTAATTGGATTTACATTATTTCTTATGGAAAATATTGCTTCAATTATTGTTCATTTCAGTTATCATCAGACACTTTAGAACAGATTAATGATGAAAACCAAGGTTCCACTGTATTAAGCAAATCAAATGATCACGTTTTTGTTTAATTGAGCTAACAGCATGGTGGCAAAAGTCATTTACAACTTGACCAGCTTCAACTGTTACATTATGTCAACAATAACACTTCTCCACAGTTAAAAACAAAAGCTCCTGAGCTAAAAACTTACATTCAACACTTCATAACTTTCATATTTCATAAGATAGATACAAGCCGCAGGTGTCACATGAAACAGGTAGTACAGGTCAGCTGCAACAGGTAGTACAGGTCAGTTGTACTTGTAGGACCAGGATGTAGTAATAAACGCTAGCTTACAATCACAGGGCTTCCACATGTGTTCTATATAAGACATGTATGAGTCCATCATGATGACCAGAGTCAACCTCAAACCCACCCAGTACCTCATAATAAACACTTCTGCATCTGAGCAAACAGTGTAGAGATGATGGAAGGTGAAAGGACAGGGAGGGATCTGTGCTAAACCCTGTTATTTTTGGACAAGCTCATTGATATATGATCTCTGGAGTGTTTGGGATACTTGTTTGAATTTGAGCTGCTTGTGCTGTATATATGCTGCACAGACAAATGTCTTCCTGATAATTAATATGCCAAAGACAACTTTCCAATCATTCCATTAAAGAGCCCATGTAACACACATGGGTCTGAGAACTGGAGATGACTTAATGCTGAGGTCAAGGTATCTTTAATATATTGGTATCTTCATTTATGGAGAAATCCCCACAGTCTGACAGGTTGAGCTTTGGCTTACACATAAACACCATTACTGACCTTTACTCATCACACATACACTCACTATACATTTATACCATTACACCATCTATTACATCTAACCCTTAACTGCTCCCCGGGTGCCATGGATAGTGCTGCCACTGCTTCAAGGACAAGTTCTCACAGCCTAGTGTGTTCACTAGTGTGTGTGTTTCATAGCACAGTTGGGTTACATGTGGAGGTCAAATGCTGTTTTGTGCAATCACATTAACATTAAAAACTAATGAAATCTAAAAATCTAAATCAACACTATAGAAATGAAACTTAGATATAATTTAGTCAGTGTAGAACTTGTACATCAGCATAGATTGACTGTCTTCTGAACACAACTCAACACACAGACATTAATGTCCAAATATCTGCAACACAAGTGAGTACACCTCACACTGCACATCCAATTGTGCCCAGTTGTGTCGTTGTAACTCCTTGGTGTCATTTGACCTGTTAGTTACAACATTTCAGGTGTAAATAGGGAGCAGGGCTGTTAAATTTGGTTCTTTAGATCTCTCATGCTGGCCACTGGATATTGAACATGGCACCTCATGGCAAAGAACTCTCTGAGGATGTGAGAAATAGAATTGTAGCTGTACACAAACATGACCGAGGTTATAAGGAGATTTCTAACACCCTGAAACTGAGTTAAACTGAAGCTTTTGTGAGATACTGTACATACTATATTATTTCTCTACATATATACACTACTGTGCCTTTGCTGCTGTTAACACTGTGAATTTCTCTGTGACAGGACTAATAAAGGATTATCTTATCTTATGTATAACATTGCAGAATGCAGTCACAATATCACAGCAGTGCACAGTACTTCCTCTTTCATTCATGCTTTTATGTTGTATCGTTTTTACTTGTCTACTTTAGCTTAATTTCATGTATAGTATTTTAAATACATGCACAGTTTTTATAGTCTGTGTAAGAGGAGGATTAGAAAAGTGAGAATTTGATTATACTGAGTAACTGACTGTTTACTGTGCACATGACCATAAAACTCTTTATTGTGTTTCTGTAGGAAAAACTTTCTGTAATTATCTAACAGACTGTGTTCATGTTAATCTGTAACATTTGTAATGAAGTCCTAACACATTAGACACCTTTAGTCTTCAAGTGTGATCTGCTCAGCCTCCCGCAGCTGTGTGTCATGAGCAGGAAGAGCTGATACTTTGGGCTATTTGGCAAAGCTCAGTGTGTTGAAACAGGGTCTGCATATGCAGCCTCGTTCAGCAGTGAAGTTGCCCAGAGTGCCAGAGAAGAGCTTTTTTAGAGGTCCATCCTACCTATGAGTAGAGTCCCTTAAGCTGTAACATGAAGCCGGGAGGAGAGAGATTAAGAGAGAGAGAGAGAAAACACAAAAGAGGTAAAGAAAATAGAAAAGATAATGAGAATGACATTGCTTAGATAAAGAGAAGAAACAGAAAAGCGACAGTGTTTGGGGGGGTAGAGAGAGATGTAAAGAGAGAGAGAGCGTGTGTGTGTGTGTGTGAGTGTGTGTAGGAGGGAGGGAAAGAAAGAAAGAGAGGGTGATGTCAAACCAGCTGAGCTCAGAAAGTAAACAGCGCTCCAGAGAGCAGCATGCCTTCAGCGGCACGGCTGCACAGGCAGAGCCAGCGGCCATGCGGCACACTCTTCATCAGCCTCCTCATCCTCATCCTCCTGATTCCCCCAGGCACAGCCTGGCCATACGGTGAGTGTCTGAGTCACTATCTCTACAGTCTGTCTTTAAAGAGACTCTCTGTGCCAGGCTTTTGTTCTCTGACAGTCAGCATCATGGCTTTATCTCTTTCTTTCTTCCTCTTTTCTTTCACAGTCTATTTCTTTGTTCACTGTAAAAGGTTTGGACTCACTGCTTGAATAATACAAGTTAAAGCTGTTATAACATGACACACATTTAAAACCACTTCTTCCGAGTAGAGATGTCAGTCTGACCTGAGGTTCTCTTTGTTTTGAGCTTCAGCGTGCTTTTCTCTGGTGGTGTTGATGAGGAGGAGCTTTGAGATTTTTTGGCTGGTTGAGGCTGCTTCCCTTCATTCCCCTTAGACACACTTGGGGCACATTAGAGAGCACAAGGGAAATATTTATGCGAGTCTGTTTCAGGACGTTTCTGACCAAACAAAAGCATCACGAGGTGTCCTACGATACTTCTTGGCAACTCTCCATAATGACGATGTTTCTGTCTCTGTTGGCTGTTATTAGACATTCCTGTGGATTCCTCGAATGCAAACGTAGACTGTTATTTAGATAATTAAGGTATCAGATGCAAAAATGTGAAGTATTTTCCCCTCAGTGCAGATGCCTCTTGAGGATAAAATTGATGCTGAATCTTGATTAGCTCTGGATCTTTTACAGAAACTTGCCTTCAGAGAGATTTTTAAAAATCACAACAAGGATAGATTCGCTGAACACCTCTAAGCAATTACACGGGTGAAAGAGAAACAATTAATGTCTCGGTGCATGTGTAATCATTCTCACGGATGGCTGATAAACTTGTAACACAGTCAAGGTCAAGCAAGTTGGCTGGGGCTGAAGGGAAGAAGTATCTGCAGATAAACACCGAGAACCAAGACAATTAGTCAGCACATTCAAAAACGTCATCAGTCATGAGGCGATAATCATACCTGACATGCTGGTTGTCTGTGTTTAGTGATCAGAGAGCTTCTCTGTGGTTTATCTGACCGGAATGTTGGAACGAGCAACTGATTTTAGGTCACTCACACAGGAGAACGTCTATGAGGAGTACAGCAAGCTGTCTAAACATACTTTGCTGTTGATTTCAGGGATCTCCCCGAGCCACAGTCCCTGTGGACATCCATCTTATTTCCAAGATTCCATTAAATGTCTAGGTGGTGCTGCATAATTCATTGTATTTGTGTTGGATCCCCATGGAAAAATCTTTGCCAATGGGTGGTGAACAGTGGGACAAGCAAAGAGAGAACTTTCATTGGGAAAGAGTGAAAAGTTGGGAAAATTCATCTGAAAGTTTTCTGACATGTTAACTTTCATAAAACTTTGCATTTGAAAGATTTTTCATTTGATTCTGCATGCCCAAATTCTTCACAGGGCAGCTGTGGTCTGGTGCTTAGGGATCTGGTCTTGTGACCAGAAGGTCGCCAGTTTGATACTCGAGCAGGTCATGACTGAAGTGCCCGTGAACAAGACACCTAACCACCAAATGCTCCCCTGGACACTGTGGATAGGGCTGACCACCACTTCGGGCACATGTTCTCACAGCCTAGTGTGTTCACTAGTGTGTGTGTTTCACTGCACAGATGGGTTACATGTGGAGGTCAAATGCTGTTGTGTGCAATCACACTGGCAAAAATAAAAAATTAATTAATTAAAATAAATGCTAAATATTGGCACATTAAAAATTTAGAGCTTTTAGTTTTTATATTTTTTATCTTAATTTATTTCAGGCTGCACAGCACTGAAGGGACATCATGTAGCTCCAACTTACAAGATTTCTGCCACAAGGGGCGCCAATCAGCAGGACAGAAATAGGGAGCTTGGTTCTGTTTGTTTGGAACACTAAGATTGCAACAAAAAATCAACAAGGCAACATTTATTGAAATTGCTTTAATGTGTCCACTAAAAAGATGGTTTATTTGATTTTGAATTAGCAGCTCAACATAGGCAGCTTTTCTTACTTTTGTACTTATCTTAGAAAATATGAAAGTAACGACTTGTCTGAACAGAAGGACAGATGCCAGTCCTGCTGGCAGGTCCAGGCTATTTAAGAGGTTTAATGTGTACATCTGCTTACATGTGTACAGTGTAAAGGACACTGTGTGGGCATATTTCAGACTTGCATTCAAAGCACCATCAGCCAAAGCAGAAGGAACAAAGGTTGGTAATACATTTGAAGAAGTCAGGAATGGAGGTGTTGTTATATTTAGACCATTATGGGGGGTTGTCCAGCAATATCTAAGTTTGGTTGTGTGTGTATGTGTGTGTGTGCACTGTGGCCAAGGCAATGGCCACAGAAACCCAGAGGAGTTTCCTGTTCCATGACTGCTAAATCGCTCAGGCCTCTAAAAGAGCAGACAGCTGCACCAGAGAGAGGAGAGCAGAGCTCGAGAGTCGGTACTTCAACGTCTTTGTCTCTACTTTTCTTTTACAGACCTTTCCTTTTGCTAAAGTTCCACATACCTCAAACCTGACCCACTACAAAGCTGCTTTGTGACAAGATTAGGGATTACTCTGCTTAATTTTATGCCCAGAACCCAAGCTCGGTTCTTTAATATTGAGTATGTACCATGTCCTGAATTGTATGTATATTTTCATAGATAACAAAGATGCACATTTCAAGTTATTAAAATGTATACATTATGAAATATGCTAAGCTTCAGAATAAAATATTTTTTTACTTTAACTTTTAACATAACCAATTAGCATAATCAGACTTTTTAATTAAATTAGACTAATTAGACCAAATCAGCATTGTTGATATTGCCAGTGGCTGTTAGGTTGATTACTTTTTCCACTGTTAACCATTAAGACACTTGGTAACCTCATAATGATATGAGTTTTACATGCAGATAAAGTAATCAAGTAAGGACATCCCCAGATCAACATTTTTATCTTTAACGTTCTGCTGGACTTTTTGGTAGAGCACACTTGAGTCTCTATATCTTATTTGTAGAAGGTGTTAAACTTCAGACTTCATAGTTCTATCTCTACCAGTTGGTAGATGTATGTTTGGCTAAAACATCTACTAGAGATCACTAGAAAGAGAGAGAGAGACTCATGGTTTGTGTTGTGATTTTACACTAAAATGCCATGTCAACCATTTGGTGGAGGTGTATATTAAAAAAACCCTGAGAAGTCTTAAAAAACACTGACTGTATTATATTACAACAGAACAGAACAAATCTAAAATCCATTGCTTCTGCCTTGATGAGGATGTTAAAGGGTTAAAAGCACCACATACATAAAATTCAGTGGAACTGAACTGAGAGGCTGACTTTAGCAAAGGGGCCAGTTCAGCAGATGCTTTGTGTCACTTTACAGAACCTTGTGAGGAACCCATGTTGATAATTTTCCTAAAACACACCTGCTGATGACACATGTCCACGATGAGTGAAAGGCAAATGTACGCATATTTCGTCAGATGGAGCCCATCATCCATGACTTGAGTCTTTTACACACATTATTAAAATTCCACTGAAACTCTGACCTGTGTATCTATATTACAGCACCGTGTGTTTGTCTTCTTGGCAAACGTGATGATCTTCTGAAGGTTCTTGTTGAGTTTTGGAGACTCATCCTAGATCAGCTTGCATCGAGAACCACAAGCAAAACAAAGAACGAGACGAGGCTGGGGATATGAAGGAGGGCAGCTGCGTTGGCTGGATGGTTTCAGTGTGAAGGCGTTGGTTCACAGGGTCGTGCACAGCATTGTGTGTGGACTCACAGATGTGAGTGTGCAGAGGAGAATGACGTTACACTAATGACAAATAAGTTGACATCTGACCAAGCCACTGGAGCTCACACAAATTGAGAAAATATGTTAATTATACCAGCCCAGATGTAAGCATTGGTATAAGTGCCCTAATACCAATTGGGTTTGGGACCTGCTTGGTCGAAGTGCAAAAAAAAGAGGAATGCTTCTTTTTCTGGAAGGTGATGAGCAAGCAAGTTCAAACTGTGGAAGCCTACAGTCATCAGACACAGATGGTGAAGTTCATTGCTGATGTTCTTCGGTGAGGTTAAAGGTCACATGGTTTAGCTGAGGTCACAGATGACTAGCAATTCTTGGCAAAAGCTGCAGGAGTTTTCCCAGGGCTGTGTTCCCAGGGATGATGTCAGTGCCTGGATTCACTTCAAAGCTGAATCACTAGCAAAAAACTACAGGCTCTAACTGATAAAACCTGTCCTCACAAGGCTTACGGTGGCTGTAGGGTCCTTGGCATGTATTCAGGACAGAAGTTGCCAGTTGTTGTCCTGGATCAGGCCACTTATGTTGTTTCCTTTACACTGGTCCTTGGCCAGCACATGAGGGGAACTCCTGGCATGTGGCAGTAAAGCCTCTGCTGAGGTGAATTCATCAGGTTTTTTTGTTCCCCTGTGCTTCTTCGGATTCATGTCACAGCAAAGCACTGTGCACATCTGGGATGGAAAAAGCAGATACCAATTACATAACTTAAAAATAATATCTGCACTGCTGCACTGGGATCCTAATATCTGGAAAATAAGCTCAATTTTTTAACAACACTGGTGATTTCCAGAAATATTTGTATTATGATGGAAAAGTGCCAGGAAATCCAGCAAGGAGTGAGAGACTGCACCCTGTCATAATCATAAAAGTATGTGACACCCTCCAAAATCCACCGCAGTTAATGTGTAGAGTCCATACACTCCATATAAACAATACTGGTGATGTGGTTTTGGCACCAAAACACTTTTGCATGACAACAAAAGCATTAGAATGAGAAACGCTCTTTATTAACGGCCTTAGGGGGATTCTTCTCTGCATTTTTTCCCATCTGTGTAGTCAACACACACACGCGGACGCACGCATGCACGCTCGCACACACACACACACACACACAGCCAAAGCAGTGGGCTGCCAGCTGCTGCGGCACCCGGGAAGCAGTTGGAGGTTGCTCATGGGCACTTGAACTCTCGGTCTAAGCTTTAGGCCACTTTTGGAGATCAGACTCTTACTTGGTCACAAATAGAAGAATTAATATAAAAAAGCAGAACCACAGAACACTGAACTGTGAATGTGGCCAAAGTGGGTCAGCTGTTTTTACTTTCCCTATACATTGACTTATTGTCAGGAATGTTTTGTGCTTCCCCCCTAAACTATTTTCTCCCCAGCACTTTTCCAATTATGTTGTCAAGTAACGTTTCCACAAAAAAACCTAATTTAAGGGTAATTAAGAGAGGAAAATGCATACACACACACACACACACACGCACGCACACACACTGTTGCCTACACCTCCTGCTGGGATTTAGAAGCTCCTCTCTGCTTGTAAAATATGCCACAGGACTTAACTCTGCAATCTGTATGTGTTTTGCAGGTGTTGAGTGGATGCCTGGGTGAACGGGTGTGTGTGGCTGTGAGTAAAGAACTTGGTGGAGAATTTCTTTCCCTCATAGATCTGAAACTTGACCAGTATAGTACATACCTGGTCTTACATGTTAGAGGAGTGACAGGCATCCATTTAAGATGAGTCATGTACAGTAAACAGTAATCATGTCAAGTCTACATGCAGATACAGCAGATTCCTCTGTAAGTCTGACCTATTTTTAGACATACTGTATTTACTGGGCACAGTACAGTCTTATATACTGACTACAGTCTTGTTATGTATTAGTTCTTGCCAGTGATCTAAATCCAGTTTGTCCCACGGGTGGCAGTTTTCCTAGTATAGCGATGCTACCCCAGCTAACAATTTTTGGTTTTCTGAATGTTACAAATGTTACAAATTTAGTTCTTGGAACATTCAATCTGTCAAGTTTTCTAGAACATTTTTTAAATGTTACAGTAATGTTGCTGCAAGTTTATGAGGACCTACAGTAGATTAAAATATTGACCACACGACCAGAGAAAAACTCCTTTTAAACTCGTTTAGAAACAATAAACAATGAATAACAGATTATTTTAGAGATCAATGATAGAAAGTAAACATGACCTGACTGACCTTTGACCTGTATGTGCTGACTCTTCCGCTCTCTCCCACTCACATCAGCTCAGATCCAATAAAATACTCGCTGATGTTACTTCAAACGTTGCCATAACGTTAATGTTTGTGAATGTTATATGAGAAACATTTCAGAAATGTTGTAATGCAAACCGTCACACATTTTCAGAACATCCTGGGAATATTATTTCTGTAACGTTACAGGCTAACTTACCTGGTACCTTTAAAAAACGTTGAACATCTT
This sequence comes from Crenuchus spilurus, assembly GCA_036984385.1. Taxonomy (NCBI): domain Eukaryota; kingdom Metazoa; phylum Chordata; class Actinopteri; order Characiformes; family Crenuchidae; genus Crenuchus; species Crenuchus spilurus. The sequence goes on from BRDA01064244.1 coordinate 9,900, forward strand.
AAAACGTTCTCTGTTAGCTGGGTATTCCCTGAATCTGGAATGTTGTTAGCATGTTGAAAATCTTTTCTTTTCTTAAAGAGAATACACCTCACACTCCCGCTTGGTAGTATTTACACTTATATACACATGTACACATATATACACTGATGAGGTCAAACATAATATATTGTACACATACAGATAATGCTCAGAGTGTTAAATGGTTGTACAGCTATGCCTGCTATATATCACATTTCTTAGATGTTAGACATTTTTTAGATGTTAGTCTTTTAGAGACATTCAAACTCATGTGCCATCTCATTTGGCACAGAGACAAATCAAGGGGATATCCAAGAACTCCTATCTCCTCCCAAATCTGCCGACTGTCCTTTCCCTGCAGTCTGTACGCCTTCCTCTCCCTGTATTAGCTTTCTGGACACCTTGTAAAACCTGGCATAACAGCCCATAAAGAACTCACAGGCACCGTCTGTGCAGATCTTGTCTCAGAGCCTTAAAAGGTCACTATACTATATGCGATAAGACTGGAATACCAACTGTCCCGAAAGCCATAAAACTACCTTAATGAAAGCACACGGCACCGCATTCTTTGCAGCAGCAATGATTATACAATGACAATAATATTTATCTCGCCATATGTTGTGTAGTTGTAGTTTTTGGCTGTCAGTAGCATCAATCACTGCCTCTGGAGTAGGTCCAAACATAATTACAGTGTGAATGCCCAGCCAACAATAAATTACTGCTTAGAGTTTTTGTTGAAGTGTGAATGGGCCTCATGTTAAATGAATCTACAGAATGATTTACTACAGTATTGTTGTTCTGTATGTTTATTGTGCTCAGAGGAAAGAAAGTATGTTTGTTATGTAACTGTAGCTGATTGGCTCACTAATCGAGAGGTCATATGACTGTGGCTTGTAAAGCTCTCACAGACTTATGGTTGTGGATGTCTCCTGTCTGCTGTTATCACATAATTAACCCTCCTCGTGTGTTCCAGTCAAATGTTTCTGTCTAAAAAAAGTTAATTTAATCTGATTATCATGAGGTTTCATGACTTTGTCCACACAGAGCATCTAAACACAACTTTGCTGCACTGTTTTTAACGGTCATTACAAATGAATGTGAAATTACAGTAAGTGTACACACAGATACTCTCTCTCTCTCTCTCTCTCTATCTCACACACACACACACACACACACACACACACACACACACACACACACACACACACACACACACACACACAGAGCAGCACAAACACTAAACAGTGTACAGTACATCAAGCTTGACCACATCTTTAACCACAATGATAGTACTGGAGGAAGTCAGGAACTGAAGACAACACAGATTATCATCCAGATTAAGAGACGAAAGATGCAGAACAATCCAGTGATGAGGATTACGGCCCTCCTGAGGTTGTGGTTATATTTCATTCAAAGAATGGAGATGTTTCCTTGTCTTCATCCCCACCTGAAAGAAGTGATTAGCTGTCGACTGAAAATCTCATCTACATGACCCTCAGGCTAACAAAACATGCCATTTCCCAGCCTGATGACATACAATCCAGCTTCAAACTGTTCCTGTTTAAGTTTATAAGTGTAATTTTGGGCCACCAAACTAGTTAACATCAAATGAACACAACAGGAGGGTTAAACACATTGCAACCAGTGGTGATTGGCCAATAGAGGGCCCTAGGGTTAAAACTATTTTTCAACATGTTTAAAATAATGAAAATCTACATATGTTAAGTCTGTCTGTGCTAAACATGCACAATAAAATGTCTAATATTTTTGGGGGAAATGAGCTTCCTGGTTCATTCTCTCTCTCTTCTGAGGCGACAGAAATATCAGCCAGTCAGAGAAGCAGCAGCCAATCACTGACCTGCTGACACAATATATAACATAAATTTAGCCAATCAACATCCTCCAATCTTCATTTCTGGCCCCCAGCAGAGTGAGTCAGTGGTTTCAGGAATGTCTGAGGTTATTGATGTAATACATGTCTGTAGAAATGCTGATATTTAGTCTTAATAGTATTTTTGCTCATTTTATTGTATATGTTAGTGAAGCAGACTCAGCCGGTAATCTAATGATACATACTGTACTTTCTATCTTTACACATTTACATGTAATGACAGTTTTTATTAACTATTAGTCTTTAATGACAATTAAGTAGTGACTTTATCACAGAGCTCTGCTGTCCTGCAGTTTATGTTCAGTAATATTGGGACTGAATACAACTCAAACAGCCTCACCTACAATATTTTTCACAGCTGATTGCAACATATGTACATTTGCTCGGCAAGACAGCTTCTCTTATCATACTGCTATCTTCAAGATTTTAGATGTGTTGTATGCATAAATTATGACCATTAGCCTCAACTGTTTTTATACTTACGTAACATTCTCTGACAAAAATAAGTCATTTGGTGTTTTAGATCATTCAGTAAAGAGTCTGTCACATTGTGATGTTAAACTACCCAGCTGTGATCCAAACAGCTAGCTCCTTACACTTTTTCTCTGGTCTGAAGTTCAGCACCTTGCACTCTGGGATAAGAGCCCAGGACTTGAGAGAGAGAACAGCCAGGCTGAA
>BRDA01064246.1:0-15861 GCA_036984385.1 Crenuchus spilurus
TAATAACTCATTCTAGTGATTAATAGTGTTTATTGAGATTGTTTAAGGACCAATATCTCATATTCTAGTGATCAATAGTGTTTATTGAGGTTGTTTATGGACTAATATCTCTTATTCTAGTGATCAATAGTGTTTATTGAGGTTGTTTATGGGCTAATAACTCATTCTAGTGATTACCGTAATAGTGTTTATTGAGGTTGTTTATGGGCTAATAACTCATTCTAGTGATTAATAGTGTTTATTGAGGTTGTTTATGGACTAATATCTCATATTCTAGTGATTAATAGTGTTTATTGAGGTCGTTTATGGACTAATATCTCTCATTCTAGTGATTAATAGTGTTTATTGAGGTTGTTTATGGGCTAATAACTCATTCTAGTGATTAATAGTGTTTATTGAGGATGTTTATGGACATAGTGTTTATTGAGGATGTTTATGGACTAATATCTCTTATTCTAGTGATCAATAGTGTTTATTGAGGTTGTTTATGGACTAATATCTCTTATTCTAGTGATTAATAGTGTTTTTTGAGGTTGTTTAAGGACCAATATCTCATATTCTAGTGATCAATAGTGTTTATTGAGGTTGTTTATGGACTAATATCTCCTATTCTAGTGATTAATAGTGTTTATTGAGGTTGTTTATGGACTAATATCTCCTATTCTAGTGTTTAATAGTGTTTTTTGAGGTTGTTTATAGACTAATATCTCCTATTCTAGTGATTAATAGTGTTTATTGAGGTTGTTTATAGACTAATGTCTCCTATTCTAGTGATTAATAGAGTTTATTGAGGTTGTTTATGGGCTAATAACTCATTCTAGTGATTAATAGTGTTTATTGAGGTTGTTGATGGATTAATAACTCCTATTCTAGTGATTATTAGAGTTTATTGAGGTAGTTTAAGAGACTAATAGCTTTTACTCTAGTGTATCCTACGTCCTATGATGCTTTGTGTGAAATATGTGCAAAACTTCTGGTGGAGAGTAAACAGCTGTACTAAAGTCTATGAACTCACTGTCAACTTCTGAGAGACATCAAAACTGAGCTAAAGTGGTGACACTGGCCTACCTCACCTTCTACCATACAAGACTGAGTATCTGAAGAATCAACATTTGTAGATTTTAGCATAGTCTGCAAACTAGAAAGGATTTTATTCTGAAAAAAATGTGTGTTGTGGAAACTGTTCATGTTAAGTAGCCCTAAGCTTTTGAGCAGTAGTGTATGTGTCTATATTTGATGATTTGCACATCATTTTAGAAAATAAATAGAAAATTGAGCTGAATGTGAAGTGATGGTGTGAGGACGGACTGGACAGAATACTGAATATCAAAAGACTCAACAGCAGTCAGGTGACAAGGCTTCGACACAGAGTGATTGAGGATAAAGAGTTTTATAACACTACTCTGTCAGATCCAGTCCAGACAGCATCGTCTCGATCACAGCTGAGTCAAGTCAGCGACCGCACAAGCAGGGCTAGAAACACAGCATGTTTCAATGCGTTTCCTTCACCCAGAGCTGGTCTGCTTTAGGATGTTTCTCGATAACAAGAAAAGCAGCAGGCTGAGAACTGGTTGGTGAAGGCATTACACCAGTTCTCCTCAGTCCCAGTTCTCGTCTGGTTCCTCCCCTAAACCACGCCTCCTCTGTAGCTCCTGAGCAGTCCTATAATGCCACGTTGAACTCTGTGATGAGGAAGTCGATGTGGTCCTTCTCTTTGGTCTTGAAGGCCTCAGCGATGAGGCGAGCGGCCTCGCGATGCTCGCGTCCTCTCAGAGAGATCCCGTTCACCTCCAGAATCACCTGTCCCACCTTCAGCTGACCACAGTTATGAGCAGAGCCTCCTCTCTAAAAGATAAAAAAAATATTATATTCATATAATTATGTAATTATTATACATTATTAAAAAATAATTAACCCAATTTCCTCCCAGTCCAGTGGTAGCCAATCAACCCACCCACCCGCTGGGACTAGCAGGGTGAAGACTAGCACAGGCCTCCTCTGATGCATGTGAAGTCAAGCTCCGCCTCTTTTCTAACTGATGTTAATACATCACCGCCGGGCAGCCAACACACAGTATCCCCAGCTCTGATGCATCAGCTGGCAGACGCCTGACCTGGAGACATGGCATGGTAGTAGTGATGTGGACAGAGCGCCATTGACCCACCCAGTGACAGAAAAGCCAATTTTGCCTTCTCAGATCCCGACTGTCGATAGCAAGCAGCAGGACCGGGATGCAAACTTGTGATCCTCTAATCACAATGACAGCGCCTTAGTTCACTGAGCCACTTAAGAATTTGTCTCCATTTTCATTATCTCTGTACTCTATAACGTTTAATTCATTTACATTAAGCAGCTTCTCAATGCTTTCTCTATTCTAATAATTACCATTTACACAAACAGGCTTAGCAGCTCTAATATCACAGCTTTTTTTGATCAGATAAAGACGATGTGCAGTCATGTCACTTTTTATTGGCAGTATTTATTTGTGTTAATTTATTTCCATGCAAATATACACTCACTGGGCACTGGATTCAGTACACACTCATTTGTATCTACACTCATTGTCCATTTAAGCATACAGGTGCATGTTGTAGTTCTACAATTACAGACTGTAGTTCATCTGTTTCTCTGTAGACTTTATTCACCTGTTCTACAGTGATCAGGACCCCACAGAGCAGGAAGGTTATTCCTGATGTGGTGGTGGTTTATTAGTGCATGTATGAGTCAGACACAGCAGAGCTGCTGATGTTGTTAAACACCTCAGTGTCACTACTGGAGTGAAAATAGTGACCAACCTGCCAACAGTGTCAGGACTAGAGGACCAACACAAACTGTGCTGAGCTGCTGTCTCTGACTTTACATCTACAAGACCAACAAGGTAGGTGTGTCTAATAGAGGACAGTGAGTGACACAGTGTTTAACATCTCCAGCAGCTCTGCTCACTCAACACACACTAACACACCACCACCACATCAGTGTCACTGAGAATGATCCACCTGCTCTGTGTGGTTCTGATCATTGTCTGTACAAACTGCACCTGTATGCTCAGTGGAGCTAAAATGGACAATGAGTGGAGATACAAGCTATGTGTACCTAATGAAGTGGCAATTGAGTGTATATAAATCAAGTAAGAAAGAATGGTTTTCAGGTGCACAGTACAGGTACTGGTCATCAGCATGTCCCTTTAAAGAGGTGGTACAGTATTAAAATGGAAACAAAAGCCATCAGTCCTATCTCCTCCACAGCTGCTGTTGATGCTTGGTTTCTATTACAATCCTGACAAACCGCCCATAGCCAGGGAATTAAAACCTACTCAAGCCTGGCCATTTCTCACCTCGTCTAGAGTCTCTCTCTCTCTCTCTCTTCATTAAAACAGCTATTTCCTTCCTTCTGTCTCTTTCTTTGAGTCTTTTATTCAGAGCGTGCTCATTTGTAGCCAAGCCAGCATTAATCAGCACTTCTTTTATTGCGCATTAGCCGCTTTCTCTCTCATAATACACACTCGGTCCCATCGCAGGGAGAGGCCCAACCTCCAAACACACTCTCTCAGCGGTTCGGCTTTTAGCCCCAGTGCGCACGCCACATCTCGCTCAGCAAGTCATTTAGATTTACATTTAGTCCGAACCGCCTGGAAGATACAAATTAAGTCCAATCCGCACACATCCACCACGGCATTACAATATAATAGACATTAGCAGTGATATCTACAACATCCCTCGTGCTATTAAGTAAGTCCTAAAGGAGTTCAAGCACATTATTCAGGAGCGCTGAGGCCATTTGTGTTGACATAAAGCCAAACAACAGTGGAGGCTGTTCTACAGAACTCATCTGATCAGACACATTAACCCTTGTGTGGTCTTATGATTCTGTATTCTCCTCTTACCCTGAGAGTCAAAAGGACTTGTGGAGGACCCGTCACATCCATCACATGGTCTCTTCACCTGCTGCCTTCTGGTAGAAGCATTCAGACCCTCACGCTAGACTGTCCAAACAGTTTCATCCCCCAGGCTGTTAAACTCCTTAACACACACAGTCTGACTCTCAGGGACTAAATATCACTGCACAATTTCACAGCACTGTATACTGTCTACTATCATCACAATATTTGCACATTTATATTGTACATTCACTGTTGGCTGGAATCTTGCTTCCCACTAGACCAGACCTGGGCATTGTACAGCCTGCGGGCCACATCCGGCCCGCTGGCTCTCTCTGACCGGCCCGGGAGCAGAGCTATCACCTGAAAACAAATAGCGGCTGAGAACAGGTGTACAAAACAACCACACCAGCAAGCTCTCAAACACATTTTCTTTGTTCTGACACAAAATATACATGTGCTCACTTCATATTTACTCTGCTAAAGCTCAGATTGGCTTTGCTCTGCTACAAAACTGCACACGCACTCAAACGCTTCCCGTGTCATCAGCCAATCAGAAAGCAGTAACGGATTTTGACCAATAGCACTGTTCCTGCTGCTCCTGCACATTCTCATTGGTTGGGAAAGGTGTGATGAACACATCAGTAGTTTGCTTCATCATCAGAGACAAGAGCCTCAGGTACTGCGATTAATTGCTTAAATACACACACACACACACACACACACACAGCACAGCACACACAATTATTTATTTATATAGTAATATGTTATATTGTAATGTTGCAATCACACTTCACCTAGAAGTGACTCTAAGGTTGCATATTTTCTGTCAGCTATCAACTACAGCCTGTGTATTAGCTAAGTCGTTTCATCAGTATGGCGATGGTTAGTGTTTTGTACTGTATCATTTCCCATCTATCTAACCCTCACAAAAAAAATAATAAATTGGTGATTTCATGTAATGGTGCAATATAATTGAGGAAAAACCTCTGTCTCTCTGATCATTTGTTATTTAACTGTAACACATTTTGACTAATGCGAGTTTTTAATGTAAAGAGCAGCAGGAACAGTTGGCTGATGACTTATGGCAGTGTTTATGCGGTGAGTTTAAAGATTTTTGTGACTCTTGCAAGTACAATCAGTACCATGTGCTGAACATCATTACATTTGTCCTGTCCTGTAATGTGTCTTAGGCTATTCAGAGGGAATGTACTCTAGTATAGGACCTGTATGACTGTTTATTGTATGTTGTCATTGCACTTGTGTTCTGTGTTGCAGCTGGTCCTGGAGGATCATTGTTTTGTTTCATTATGTACTGTACTGTATGAAGCTGAAATGACCATTAAAACCTCTTGAACTCTTAGAAATGACCCAACATCACCTGGAGTTTTAAACTCCAGAATCTATCTTGGATGAATTCATCACTTATTATCAACACTAACAGTGCAGAAAGATTATTATGCTTTGCAATGTGTAACTACTTTGTTATCCATTTATATTATTCTTTATCTTATTATTATTATTATTATTATTATTATTATTTTCTGCCTGATATTTGCTGTATATTTCATCCTGCAGTTTTCAAGATAGACACCATTCCAACTTGGGAATGTCTGGTCTAATTGGGAATGATGTGCTTGTATACAACTTTTTGACATGTTTACAGAATTTTCTTTCCTTATTATGAATGAATGGAGTGAAAAACTACGCATCCATCTACTGTACGTCTGCACAACCAACAGACACTCTGTTGACAATCTCTGGGCAGACTTTTGAGGACGAATGCAGTGTTGTTCTGACTCACACTCGTCGGTTTGTCTTTTTCCACCCCTCCCATAGACGTCCATTCATTTGTGGCCCTAAACCCCACCTTCTCCTTTAATCTACAGCCACCAACTTGCACATATTCACACAAACAAATCCTCAAACTCTAGTCCATAGCTGTACTGACCTGCACTCCTCTAAGTATCCTTCATTCATCCCTCTTTCCTCTCATAGACTTCCATTCATTTTCAACAACATCTTGCCAACCCCAAAACCAATGCTCAGTAAACACCCTGTACACCATGGCAGCCTTCTAGCAACACATTAGATTAGATTAAACTTTTTGCCAACGTGATTGCACACAATGGAATTTGACCTCCACATGTGCCGTGAAACACATACACTAGTGAACACACTAGGCTGTGAACATATGCCCGAAGCGGTGGGCAGCCCTATCCACAGCGCCCATGGAGCAGTTGGAGGTTAGGTGCCTTAATCAAGAGCACTTCAGTCATGACCGGTCATGACCGAATCAGCGACCCTCTGGTCACAAGACCAGATCACTAACCAGCATGGCTGCCCCCTTTTTTTTTAGCAACCAAATGGCATACCTTAGCAACCACCTAGTAACTGCCCATAATAACCAATTACCTGGGATACCCTAACAGCCTAGCAACCACCTAGCAACCATTTAGCAACAACCTAGCAACCATTTAGCAACAACCTAGCAACCATGTAACAACAGCCTAGCAACTGTTTGGCAGTAGGAACCAGTTTAGTTTTTTACAGTTTGATATAATATATTAATATATGTTTAAATTATTATTATTATTATTATTATTATTATTATTATTGATAAACATATTTTATTAGCAACAGCCTAAGAAAGTAGCAGAATGTGTAGAAACTTGAAACATTTTGAAAAATGATGTGGAAATCATGTTGAAAAGTGATCATTTAGGGGATTTTCTCTACTGTCAAACATGGTGGTGGATCATTTTGATCCTTAAAACAACACGAGGGTAAAAAAGAAAAATGAAGCAAAAGATCAGTGTACACTAGAGCTTGGAGCACCTGGCCTTTACAATATAACAACCTACAAGTGCAGCAAATGTCATTTACGTCTACCTGTCTAACCATGCCCCATGTGGTTATTTTGTCTCTATTTCTTTCAGTAAAGCTGCCCCTGCTCTCATTAGGCCTTTGTGTGACAGACTGCAGGGAACTCATAATTGGCTTTCTATTTTCTGCCTGGTATTGTCTCACACTTTAGGAGTCTGAGGCATGACATTTTTTATATATATATTAATGGTCTAATCAACGGCAAAAGCCATCAGATTTCCAATCCAGACCACTAAAGAGAGACAAATATTCCATTTCATATTCAAATCACAAAGGCTGTGTCAATGTAATCACTGTAACGTCCGGATGAATGTGTGTAAGGCCTGTTTCACACATACTAGCTTTGCATGGACAGCGTGCTGTTCTTCATTTTGCCACCCATATTAACAAGCTAGTGTTCACAGTTCACATATAATATATAAACACAAAAGAAATGCCGGAGCACAAATTCTAGACTGATATCATTTTCTAGCTTCTCTGTATGTCTCTGTATGAAGAGTGGGTATTAAAATAGGCCCTTTGCAGATTAATAAGTCAGACATACACTAGATGTCCAAATGTTTGTGGACACTCCTCCTAATGAATGTATTCAGCTACTTTAAATTGACACAGATGAACACAGCAGGTCTAGTCCCTGTAGAGAAGTACTGCCAATAGAACAGGACTAAACATGAACCTGTTGGCACCATGTCGAATGCCAGGTGGGCTAGAGTGGTATAAAGTTCTCTATTCTCTGCAGCATCTACTACTTTTTGGGAAAGTTGGGGAAGAGGTGGAGTCCAACATCCTGACCCCACTAACACTCTGGTCACTGAATGCCATCAAATCCTTACAACAATGCTTGGAAATCTATTAGAAAGTCTTTCTTGGACAGTACAGACAGTTACTCTAACAAAAGCAGGACAAACTCTTGATGCAGGAAGAAACAATGAATGAACAAGTGTCCCAATACTTCTGTCCAATCTTGTAAGTGTACTAAACTCACCTGTATGGTGACGATGCGTGGCAGGGGCTGCCGTGTGTTGGCCCCTCCCTCTATGGCGATGCCCAGTGTGCTGGAACTCTTCGGCACCCTCACCATAGTGGACGTAGGCTCCAGAAGTCCAGGCTAGCAGAGGAAGAGAAGAGGAGGAGGAGGAGGAGAGAGCAGAGAACAGCGAGTGAGAGTGATGAATGGCAGAGAGAAGTGGGAGCGTAAGAGTGATAGAAAGATGCAGACATTTGGCTTTGATAACAGACTGTGCTTTCTGCGGAGATCTGACAGCAGAACAAAGCATCCCGGCCACGATCATTCTAAACAGACCTGTTTGAACTGGAAGAGCAATTTCACAAACCGTGCTTCTATCACCGCCGAGCACCGTTCATCTAAAGAGCAGCACGCACAGCTCAGCTCGAGATCATTTATTGCAGAGACTATTCTACAGTGAGAGATGAAATGAGAATGGGAACGAGTGAATGAGAAACAAATATAAAGCATAATGATCCAACTTACAACGAGAACATAAAAAACAAAAAAAAAGGTGGTAAAAGGAGAAAAACTGATAGAAGAAATCAAACTCAAGTCAATCATTTCACTTGATCCTGGCAAGAGGCAGCAGGGAGCCTTATACTAAAGCTCCGCCTCCAAACACACTTCATCATCATCACCCCACCATTACACACAAGCACAAAGACACACTCAAAAACCAGTTTACCAAATTCAGTTCTAAACACTTTACTGATGGGTGCTGTTCATAACGCTACATGACAACAATATAAGTCCTTCATAAGTGACATAAACCTACATCAACATTAATAAAGACTTATTTCAATGGGCATCAGCTGTTATAATCAGGGCTCTACCAAATTCACAGCAGTGAAAATCATTCCATGGGCCGTGAAATGAGCCTTTGTGAGCCTCATGAAACAGATCACTAGTATTGAAATGCTGCTGTTTTGTTCCTAAAGTCTCCAAAAATTACAATGCCACGTAAAACGTGTGCATAATTTATTTCAGAAAGGTAAACAGTCATATATTTTATAAATAAAGTCTTTTTTGTTTTAATGTGATAAAAAGTGAATAGTAATTTACTCAAAATATTTTAATAATTTGAGTGTCACACTTTGTCATGTCCTGTCCCTTTAATGTTTGTCCTGTTAAGCTCCGCCCCTTATTGGTTACACCTGTGTCTTGTTATGTTCCTCTTATTTATACCCTTTGTGAGTCCTGTGATCCATAGTCAGTTTGTCTCTCTATAGTAAGTTGTTTGTTTTGTCTCGGTAGTTCATTTCTTTTCGTTTGCTTGTGAACAGTTTTTTCTTTTTACTAAAACATAGTAGCGTTTATCTGTGAATGTGTCCGCTGTCCTTTGTCTCAACCTCTGAAACATATTTCACAGAACAGGTCCATTTAATTAAGCAACATTTCCAGTAAACTCAGCAGAGACCTAGTCATAAATCAACTTTTGAAGATTTATCAATCAAAAGTTGACAACAGCAGTCTTTATGACAGATGACAGCAACTGGAATGTGCATTTATACACTCACTGGCCACTTTATTAGGTACACACAGCTTGTACTTCACTCATTGTTCATTTTAGCTTCACTGAGCATACACTTTATACAGACTGTAGTCCATCTGTTTCTCTGTAGAAGAGAATATTTATTCACCTGTTCTTCAATGATCAGGACCCCACAGAGCAGGTGGATCATTCTCAGTGACACTGATGTGGTGGTGGTGTGTTAGTGTGTGTTAGAGCTGCTGATGTTGTTAACCACCTCAGTGTCACTACTGGAGTGAAAATAGTGACCAACCAGCCAACAGTGTCAGGACTAGAGGACCAACACAAACTGTGCTGAGCTGCTGTCTCTGACTTTACATCTACAAGACCAACAAGGTAGGTGTGTCTAATAGAGGACAGTGAGTGACACAGTGTTTAAGACACACTAACACACCACCACCACATCAGTGTTGAGCAAAAATGCTGAGAACAATCCATCACCTAAATCATTTCTGCTCTGTGTGGGTCCTGACTATTGAACATTGTGAAACGAAACTAACAAACTATACAGAGAAACTGATGGACTACAGTTTTAATAAAATGGACAATGAGTGCAGAGACAAAGTACATGTACCTAATGAAGTGGCCAGTGAGTGTAAATGTAGGTGTATATCAGCTGTCATGACGAGCTTATATAGGTGTCATGTATCCTTATGAACAGCATCCTACAGTACAGTGTTCCCAAAGAGTCTCTGGAGCAGTGAAATAGAAAAACCACTTCTCTGACACGACTTGTCAGTCTTCCTGTATATTTATCTCTCTCTCTCTCTCTCTCTCTCTCTCTCTCGCATCTCTCTCTCTCTCTCGGTCTCACCGGTTTGACGCTGCTCCCCTCCCCTCCCCCCGTGCTCTCTCTCGGAGGCCGTGTTCGGGCGGGACGGGGACTGCTCTCCTTGCTGAGGCGTCCCGACTCCGCAATGTCCACTCCACTGTCCTCACTCAGCGTCTGTCCACTGTCAGAGAGCTGAGACAGAGCGGCTCCTATGACATAGACAGACACAGGGTCATTACATTTGTATCCATGAGACAAGTTCTTCTCTGCTACAGTACAAGTGTTTGAATGGTGCAGTAGTTAATCTTATCTTATTGGTATGATATGTATCAATACAACAAGACCACTGAATAGAAATACATCACTGATGCTACAAACAGCAGCATATTAAACAATATTATTAAACTTTAACACTATTATGTGACCCCGAGTGGATCAGCGGACTAAGATGCCATCATTATGATCTGAGGATCATCTGTAGCGGGGGCCTGAGAGAGCAAGAATTGATCGCGTTCTCTACAGGCAGGTAAGTACCATTACTAAGTAATGTAGGCTTAGGTGTCTGCCAGCTGATTCATCAGAACTGGAAGTCCTGTGCTTTGGTGATGTATCAGCAGTAGGTCAAAAAGAGGCGGAGCTTGACTTCACATACATCGAAGGAGGCCTGTGTGAGTCTGAACTCTTCTAAAGTCAGGGATATTACAAGTGATAGGGATAGTCAACAAATGGGCGTGTCTTTTGGCTACCAAACAAAGGAGAAAATCTGGTAAAAATAAATAAAATCGGGTAAAAAACACTATTATATAACACCAGTTACTCACACTGTAGATACTACTGCTAGTGTACGTTCACCAGCACATTTGGTAAAAGGTATTTTTTTGTCAATACAACAGGGTGTGAGAGGAACATTCACTAAAACTCTCATTAATCATTCATTGTTCCCATAGAGTGTGATGTTGACAAAGCGAGGACTATTGGATCAACCCCTCACCAGACCCTGAAACGCCACCCTAACGCCACACACCTGGGAAAGACTAGAGGTGGAGCTCCACAGGCAGCTTATTTACCTTGCAGAGTAAATGGGCTTTTATGGACTCTGAATGGACTTTAAAAGGATGAAGCTAACTAGCATTACTAGTGTGTTCTCGTTCTCAGTTGGTTTATACTTGGGTGCTTCCTCAAGATGTTGTCTGTACGTTGTCTCTGTGCTAAGCTAAACACCTGGTCATCATGGCCACACCCCTCTGTAGAGGCATATCACAAGAGATAAATAGCTTTCTGACATAACTACAGGATGCTAATGTGTCCATGCTGTTTCATATTGTCAGTCAGTTATCACAGACAATAACGAAAACAGTCATTTTGATGTAAATTATGTCTCAATCATAGCTTACTGAAACAAGTGGAGAAATCCTGATGAATGATTGTAAACTTTCAATCAAAACCAGAGTCGGGTTTGCATGCAGAATCAGATGCAGTGGGGTTCAAAAGCCTAAAAAGAAAAGGCTTTGATTTTTTTTTATAATTTAGCCATTTTAAAATGACAACCTTAGACTGCAAATTAGACCTTAGTATTAGTTTTTGCTTTATTGATGGCTTGCACTTCATCAATGGCTGCAAGATGCTTCATTTAAACTTCTTTTGAGTAGATCTGAGAGTTGTTTGAGCCCAAGCTTCAACTGCAGAGATAAAACCAGGGATTACACAACCTTCACACTGTACTCTTCACTATCTTTAGTTAGTGAACATAACTGTAGTAGACAGTGCAGTAAAGGTGTGGTCCAGCAGCATCTCAGCATGTTTGGTTGACATCTCTACATGGATGACAACTCACCACCTGAAGCTCAACCCTAGCAAGGCTGAGCTTCTATTCATTCCCAGAAACTCTGGTGTACATCCTGAACTTCCTGTCCGAAATTCAACTGTTTCTAACTCAGGATTCCACCATTGTGTTCATCCAGTCTCTCATCATCTCAAGACATGACTACTGCAACTTGCTCCTGGCTGGTCTTCCTATGTGAGCCATCAGGCCCCTGCAGCTGATCCAGAATGCAGCTGATCAGCTGGTCTTCAATCAGTCAAAGTTCTCTCACAGCAGACCAGTGCTACGTTCACTTCACTGGCTTTCTCTAGCTGCTCTCATCAGATTAAAAACCCTGATGCTCACCTACAAAGCAAGAAATGGACCAGCCCCTCTCTACCTAATGGCAATGGTCAAGTTACGAGCCACACCTTGAGCCTTTTGAGCTCCTGGTATGTTTCAGCTTAACCTGCCATCCTTCAAGAGACGTGGAAGACTGGCATCAAGACTCTTCTCTGTACTAGCACTGAGGTGGTGGAACAAACTCCCACTGGTTGTTCTAACAGCAGAGTCCCTCACAGTCTTCACACACAGACTGAAGAGCATCTCTTTGTGGAGCACTTAAGCAGCACTAGTTTAAACACTTATTGTAAATGTAAAGCTCTTATATTGTGTATAATTGTGTCTCTTTCCTTCTTTCTAGATATTAGTGATGGTTTAGTTCTAACAGTGTCCGAACTGAAGAGTAGTCTGGACTCTAATCTGTCTGTACTAGCTGAGATCATTCTCTTAATGCAAACAAAACACTTTTGTATATTACTCTGGATAAGAGTGTAAATTTTTATGTAAATTTTGTACTGTTACATGTTCTGTACATTTTTTTTGCTAACTGTGTGGAGTGGAAGAGCAATTTTCAAATGAGATATTTTACATATAAATAAAACAATAAAAATGTTTAGGATTATTTTTTAATATTGTTTCACAGCTCAAACTGAAATGAATAAATGAAATAATAAACATGCCTGATTTTCACACTTTTGAGCCCCACTGTGTTTTATTATGATTTTGATGAAAAGTTGCACAGACATACGTTTTATAAAATGAAGCAAAAACAGAGAAAACCAGAATGTAAATGAACTGGGGAAAAACTAATAAATTAATGAATAATACACTTTACTTTTTGAGCAGTTTTTTAAAATTCTGCACTTAAAGTTAAACAGTAAAATTAAAAAATAAGTATTTTTTTACTTTTAAGAGTTCATAAAAAGACTTTTAAAAGTCATTCAAATATGATTATGATTTCTGTGAAAACATATTTTTTCAGTCAATTTTCAGCTTTTGACATTATCTGATAATGTGTGTTACTCTTTATATTGTGTGCCAGTTTTATGATGACTGGACCTAAAGAAATGGCTGAAAGTGAAATAAAAACGTCTGGTTCCATTGACTTCCATTAAAAGCAGTCTTAGTTTTTTCCTTCTCCTGTAAAGTTATTTTAAGGAGGATATCTGCTTTTGCAAACAAACTCTTCAAATGATCACCAATGGACTTTTATTGTCTCTGTGTTAAGAACCATGAAGCCTTTAAAAATGATATATTTCAATAAAAAGAGAGAATGTTCTTGTCCACTGACCCTGTGGCTTATGCTGTGTGTCCTCACCTCTGGCCTGGGGCAGCGGACGCACTTCATTGACGTCAGGCTCTGCATTGGGCCTGTGGACCTCCACCATGACAAAGTGCTGGTTGGAGGCTGGAGAGGAAGGGCTAGGTTTTTCTGGACTGGGGAGAGGAGGGGGTCCAGGGGGAGCTGGGACTGTGGGGGCTGGAGGGGGATTTGGGGGTACAGCCCCAGGTTTCGTTCTGCTGGGAGACTGAACACGGGGGAAAGGGCCAATAGGATGCTGACTGACCATTGAAAGTTGGGCCACAGGGACTTCTTTCTTTGGGGTTTCTGAGGGTGAGGTAGGGTGTTTGGAGTGTCTGGAGTCTTTGCTGGAGGCGTGTGAGGGGGCGGTGAAGTAGAGGCCGGACTGGGACGAGCCGGAGGAGGGGCGTTTGTTGGGGCCGGACTTGCGGCTGGGGCGGCGCTGAACGGCAGGGGGAGGAGGAGGTTTGAAAGAGGGAGGGGAGTCTGATGTTGAACCCATATCATCCTAGGATGAAAGAACAGGGCATCAGATGTTATATTAAACAAGTTATTCAGAAGGGTTTGGAAACAAATATGCACCAAGTGGCCAGTTTAGTAGAAACAGTTGTGTTGTACACACAATGGCCGTTTTATTAGATACAATTGACACAGGTCCAAAAATGGTTTTAGGATTTGTAACAACAGCAGAGGCCTTTTAGGTGCCCTACAGAACCATTCCTTATATACGCCAATTTTTATATGTACAAATTTAGCCACACAAAGAACCATTTATATATTTCACAGTTCAATATATAACCACTAACTTTACTGAAGAACTTACTGACTGTAGTACAGTTACTGCTGAATAATTTTTAGACCTCCACTACTGCATCTATCAAAGAAAAGTGAACACTCACCAATCAGGTAATATACAGCCATACAGCCACAAATGAGAAAATTATCCAAAAAGTTCATTTTTGTTAATCATTTAAATTCACAAAGGTAAAGTGTCATATATTTTATATTCATTCAACATTAAGTGACATATTTCAACACAAAACAAAATTAGTTTTAATGTTGATCAGTCTGACTTATAACTCAGTCAGAAGTCCAGAATCAGAGATGCTGATAATCTGTGATTGAAAAGACTATAAAGAGTATAAATAGTGAATCTCTCAGAGCTACAACTGTCACACTCCTAATATCAACACTCCTGAACCAGAGACAACATCAGAAGTGTCTTACCTGGACTGAGCAGAACCAGAACTGGACTGTTACTCAGTACAAAGTCCTCTTTTCAGATGAAAGTCACTTTTACATTTCATTAGTAAATCAGCTGCTAGAGTCTGGAGGAAGAGTGGAGAGACACACAATCCAAGTGTCTGAAGTCCAGTGTGCAGTTTCTGCAGTCTGTGATGCTTTGAGGTGTCATGAAATGCAATTTTGGGTCACTGTTGATATTAGGAATGTGGTGGTTATAGCCGGAGATACACAGCCATACTGATCAACATTAAAAAACAAACAAACAACTGAAATATGTCACTTCACATGAGATGAGTATAAAATACACTTTTCTGCCTTAAAGTCAAAAAAAAAAATAACTTTTATTTTATTCTAATGTTCTGATGTATGAGCTGGTTTGTGGTGGACCATTGATGGTCCATTTTCACTGATGGTGGCTGGCTGGTAATGGCTATAATGAGCTAACTGCTAACCCACAAAGTGAATGTAAATTGTTGGGGTTTCCAATAAAATGGCCAATGAGTCGAGCTCCAAGGTGTACCTAATAAACAGACAATTCAGAGTGAGATCTATTGAAGAGTTGCAGTTTTTTCCACACGCACACACGCACACACACACACACTTATGCTGACCGCTCACATCGTAGAGCTCAGAAATGACTTCTCACTTTCTCAGTATACAATCATTCAGACGTCCTCGCTCAAAGTAATCGATTTGCTCATTCAACCAGACAGCCAGAGGGCACAAAGAAAAAGAAGAAAACAAACAAACAAAACAAACAAAACAAAGAGGAAAAAAGGAAAGCAAAGCAGAAACATGAGCAGAAACTGGATGGATGGTGCTGCTGGAGAGAGAACGTAATCAGAGGCTGTGAGGGTGAGCGGGAGCTGTCCGAGTGGTTTCTCCTGACTCTCACAAATCGCAGCGAAACACCGTTCACACGCAAAAACCTCCGGACTGATGGTGTCTGTTGCCGTGGAAACGTCTGACAGTGCCGTGACTGGTTGATGGGTTTTCATCAAGAGTACCTGCCTGTCCTCCTCAGGCCTCATCACAACAGGAAGCCAACAGAGAACCACGTGTACCATGTCATTAGCTCTCTCACTGTGCCTCTCT
>BRDA01064250.1:0-12881 GCA_036984385.1 Crenuchus spilurus
GAACTCTTTAAGAAACAGAAAATGACACTCTAAACAAGATTTCTGAATAATTATGAGGTGGCTAAACTTCTCGAGAGTAGATATTATTCATTTTCATCATTTGTACTGAGCAGGGTCATTCAGGTTAATTGAGTCTTACTTCAAAATGCTGGCATGTGTCCATGCATGCTGGCTTTGCTGTATATCTGTTTAATTGATATGGAAGGAGCCTGTGCCAGGTTATGACAGCCTAATGATGAGAAAACAGATTATAAACAAAAACTGCTAAAGGGCCTGAATATTAGGACATTAGGAAGTTATTTGCCATTATTAGCATCATCATTTTGGTCATTTTCTGTCTATAGCAAAAAATGTAATATGAAAAATAACCTACAATCAGATCAATAAATAGACAACACTTCCTTTTTTTTGACTGACCGATGAAAATGATTATTTTTTAATACACTGATCAGCCATAACATTAATTGTCATTGTCCATATTATATACACTGACAATATAAGTACACTTTGTATGACAGACTGTAGTCCATCTGATTCTCTGTATACTTTGTTCACACTGTTCTTCAGGAGTCAGGACCACCACTGAGCAAGTATTTTATGGATGGTGGATCATTCTCAGCACTTATGATGTAGTGGTGTGCTAGTGCGTGTTACACTGATCAGACACAGCAGAGCTACTGATGTGTTTACACACCTCAGTGTCACTTAAGGAGTGAAAATAGTGCACCAACCAGCCAACCAGCCAGTCCTGTGATCACTAATGAAGAACTAGAGGACCAACACAAACTGTGCAGCAACAGATGAGCTACTGTCTCTGACTTTACATCTCCAAGGTGGACCAACAAGGTAGGTGTGTCTAATAGAGTGGACAGTGAGCAGACACAGTGTTTAAAATCTCCCTCAGCTCTGCTGTGTCTGATCCAGTTGGACCAGCACAACACACTCTGACATATCACCACCACATCAGTGTCACAGTGCTGAGAATGATCCACCACCCAAATAGTACCTGCTCTGTGGTGGTCCTGTCCTTGAAGAACAAGGTGAACATAGAGAAACAGATGAACTACAGTCTGTAATAATAGAACTACAAAGTGATCAGGGGAGCTGATCTATTGGACAGTGAGTGTAGATACAATGTAGGTGTACATAATGAAGCAGCCAGTCAGTGTATACAACCAATTATCTGTCTAAGGGTGTTTTATTATCCTGAATTAAAAACTTGTAATTAATTAAAACAGTTTAAATATTAAGGTCACTTTTATCATTCAACTGGAACATTGGCTGGGTACTGTAAAAAATATTTAAAGTTTAAATGGGATTTATACCTATTCTCTGAGTGTTTAAAGAGCAGTCACAGCCCAGTGATGTCATTAGGGAAATCACTTAATAGACTGGCTCATAATTGGTAGTGTTATTTTTGCAGAAATAAGGACAAGTTGATCAATTCTTCTAAAAGCAAGCAGGTCAATGAGTGTTAGGGTTTGAAAATGTCAGTGTGCAAAAAAAGAAAACATTTAGCGTAATGGTGTTTTGACACTTAAGGCACTAAGCCAGTGTCTCAAAAACTGTGGCCAGCAGAGCTGTATTCTCTGCTCCATACTTTTGGGATGAGGTGATGGAGTTGGGGATGAGGTGGTAGTGATGATCATCCATCATTCTCACTTCACTGATATGTTTTTTTACTGAATGCAATCAAATTCTCACAGCGATGTTCCAAATGTTTGAGAAAGTCTTTCCTGGACCCCAAACAAAGTAGGATATTTTTAGTACTTCAGGAAAAGCAATGAATGAGCAGGTATCCCAACACTTTTGTCCATATAGGGTAATTACACTATGCACCAGGGAAAAGCAATAAAACTAAGGTTACAAAACTTAGAGCATGTTTAGGATGGCTGGCCCTGAATGAACATTTGAGACCTAAACTGGATCAGACTAGAAGGACAATGTGCATCCAAGAGGACATACTGTATGTGTTTCACATCAAATGTCCCACCATCATCAGTCAGTAACCATGTTAGGTTAGAAATGACAATGCACAGAGGAAAACCAGCACTGCTTAGGAATGTGTATATACAGCTATACCATACATTATTTTCTGTTTCAGCACTTGGTTTTTAAAATCCATCAACACAATTGTGTGCAAATACATAAACATCCATCCATCCATCATTCCACCTGCTTAATCCTTATCAGGGTTGCGGTTAGTCCCCTACCCCCTCACTGGGCAATGGGAAGGGCATTACACTATTCCAACTAAGCCAAGGACAGGGTGCCAATCCAATCGACCTGACCTCCATGTTTTTTGGACTGTGGGAGGAAACCGCAGACCCCGGAAACCCACACAGACACAGCAAAAACATGGAAATTCCACCCAGATGAGGACTTGAACCCAAGACCTCAGCTCTGAGAGACGAGCATGCTAACCACCAAGCCACCGTGCCACCCCAAATGTATAAACAACCAACACAAATTTATATCATTAATATCATTATCTTAATAAAAGAACAGTAACGCAAGCATCAAGTTCTTCTATTGACTGTAATGTGTAATGTAATCATACGCATTTACTGTAATGCATTACAGGAAAAAGAGATTACATCAGTGTAATGCATTACTTTGTACTGCATTACTTTCATGACTAGTCAATAAGCAGAGTTCAGTTCCATTTGATGTTGGGAGTCAAATAAGGTTGGGAATCAGCTTGTAAGTGGTCAGGGATTCAGTTATCTTAGGGCTTATCAGTCATTTTGTTGTGTCTTTGGAAACAGTGTTGTTCAATCTCTTTAACAAGTCATCGCCATTATAAAAATGATCAAAAGTCAACGCTCGTTGCATTCATTATCATTTCAATCCGTTCCTATTTACAGCTTCCATATTCTCTTAACCTCTCTGTGAGTCCCATTCTTTTGTGTTTCGGGAGCCATCCCATCAACCGGACATATGCCTGAACACACCAAATTGGCTGGAAATGGTCAGTGCTAAGGTTAACACTGTGATCAACGCGAGAATTGGGACAATCCCTCATATGCTAGCCTGCAGACAGCAGGTTGCCTTGAGTCCTCGGCCGCGAGGCCACAGCCAGCGTCTAATCTGTCAGCACTGAGTAAAGTGGCAATATTGCTCTAGTAAAGCAGAGGTGAGTAAATAGACACTTAATCATCTGTCTGCCTGCTAACATTGCAAGGACGTTAGGACAGCATGAGAGAGCTGCCAGAAAGCCACAGTAGTGCTGTGTGTGGTGCACACAGGCACAGATGCAGTAGTAGGCGGAGGATGAAAGAAGAGTATTTTCTCTAGCAGAGGACATGAATGTGCATTTTTAGACTTCCAAGCCACAACTGGATTCAGGCCTGCACTGGATTCCTCTTTGGTTATCTTTGGTTACATTTTGGCAGAAACCTGTGTTCCACATGTTAGGCTCTTCAAACCTGAATTCCAGTGGTAACTCCACACATACATACAAACCCCTATCAGACTATTATGACCCCCTACCTATTAAAGAGAATAACACAGTGTTTGCTCAATAGTGATCCCTGACACATTTCTGGTTGCTCCTGTGTTCTTTATAGAGGTTAACTGGTTCACTGTGATGTGTTGATTGCTCTGTACCACTTCCCAGAATCCTCTCTGGCATCAATGGTCTGTAGGGCATCCCTGTTATACCATTGGGAGGCACTCAATGTATGAGACATCCATTGTCAGTACACCTTCACTACAGCAGCCCTAGAACATTTTGAGGTTTCTGAGATGCTACCACTCTTCACCCAGTGCCCTATTATCATGTCCTTCTTCTCATGATGATGTTATACACTCTGCTACAACTGACTAGTGTGCTCATTCCAAACCAGAGGTGGTCATAATGATAATTGATAAGACTGTGTACATGTCTAATACAGATTTAAAATCACCTATAAGTCTAAATAAACGTTTTCATCAACTGCCTATATTTTGGGTTTAAGATTATGTTTTCACACCTATTGCTATGTGGAGTTATTTCTCTTTGAGCTCAAGTTGAAAGGCAGAAAACTGAGCATAAAAGTTTGTTACTAGTCTTGAGTTTAAATTACTTTTCTCTTCAGTGGACAAAAGTTTTGTGTATTGTTTAAGAAAATGGATAAATCACAAATCCCTTTAGTGCAATGCCATAAAAGCAATTATCTCTTTCAAAAGGAGGCCTAAAAATGACACTCGATTCATGGGCACATTAAAATAAGAGGCTGGTTCCTTTTTGCCCTTACTTGCACAGAGATGTTCGATCTCAACATTATCTTCAGTTGGCTGGATAAGCCTTTTATATTCTTCTAAAGGAGCGAATGAAAATCAATGGAAAAAAATGTTTCACATGATTCATTTTTTTTCTCCCACCAGCTCAATACAGTCTCTGCAATTTCTACAAACAATTATGAACAATCTAACAACTTCAAAGCCATGGCTCCTTTTGACCAATAACAGAGCAGGATTTCATGCAGAAATTTAAAGATACCTAGCAAGAATTGATTGTCTCTTTCTGTTCAGCTGCAATAGCTCAAGAAAAAAAACATAAAGTGTGCTGATCAATCTAGTCAACTAAGAGCAACACTTGTCAATGTTTCAGGGTTTACAATAGAGTCTTTGTGCTCTCAGAACCATTAGCTTCAACAGACTTGCCAGACAAGACATTGATCGGCTACGTCGGCTAGCTTGTAAATGCATCAGTAATCATCACAAAAAGCAACAAGTAGACACATGTAGTAACTCATGACTTGACAACACTTGCAGCACTTGACATGTAATGTAAGTCACAATTGTAAATGCTGAAACTCTAAATGAATGTTATAAAAAGAAACCATTATTGTATTATTGTGTATATTGTTGAAAAGTTCATCACACATGGACTGACATATTTCAACCTTTTTTTTTTGTTTTAAAGTTGATCAGTAAGGTTTATAGCTCATGAAACTCTAAAAACCACAAATGATTCAAATTGTGTAAATACTATGTATCTTTCAGTTACAACTGCCGCTTTACTAACATCAGGACAACATCAGAAGTGTCTTATCAGGGCTGAGAAAAATATGTGGACTGTTGCTCATTCTCCAAATTTAACTTTCAATTTCATTTGGAAATCACGCTCGCAGAGTCTGGAGGAAGAGTGGAGAGACAAAGAATCCAAGGTGTCTGAAGTCCAGTGTGAAGTTTCTGCAGTCTGTGATGGTTCGAGGTGTCATGTCATCTGCTGGTGTCGGTCCACTGTGTTTTATCAAGTCCAAAGTCAACACAGTCATCTACCAGGAGATTTTAGAGCACTTCATGCTTCCATCTGCTGACAAGCTTTATGGAGATGCCAATTTTCTTTTTCCAGCAGTACTTAACACCTGCCCTCATTGATGGAACTTCTACACTGCAAAAGGTTATATATTAGGAAGAAATATTATTTAAAATCTACTCTATAAGTGTCTAATATTTATTATTTTGAGAATATTGTGATCTTACTATAGAACTATTTAACTTAAAATTTGCTTTTTTAAGTTAATTTTGATAAGTAAATTAATTTCAGTGTATTAGCAGATTATTTTGCTTGTTTTGAGACAAATACATAATAAAATGACTTAATACAAGTAAGAAATGTGTATTTATATGTATTTATTTTATAGAAAGGTTCCAACTTTCTCAAAATTAGAAATATTAAAAATTTATTGTATTGTGTATTGTATGTCTTGCTAAATTGTCATTTTTTGCAGTGTACTAACTATGATATTAATGTGCTAGATTGGCCAGCCAACTCATGAGTTATAAAATATAGTGATCTATATTAAAACTAAATATTGGAATATTTCACATTATATGTAAAGAATATACAGTGCATGACAGTTTACCTTTTTGAATTAAATTATGAACAATTGGTGGTGCCCTGCCCTGTGCCCGGTGAGGAGTTCAGGGACTAGGCATGACTCTGATCAAGATTAACCACATACGATAATGTATGTATGTATGTATGTATGTATGTATGGATAAACATATACATCTCTTATCATAACAAAATCATATCAAGCCAAAGCACATGTGCAAAATATAGTAGGTGTTAAAAAAGCTGTGGAGTTCATGTTGGCTTAGTAATAAGCTTTACCTTTGCTCTCCATCAATAATGCTTTAAAGAACAAACAGGAATGTTAGAAGATGCTGTCAAAGGACTGTTTATTAAAAACCGACTCCTTATAATACACCCCACAGTTGTGTCAGAGCATTAAAGGTGTTATAAATCTCTCTCCTATCATTACTCTCACTGTAATCACAGAACAAAGTGACAACGCATATGTTTAGCATTATCTGCTCTGGTAGAGTCATACAGAAAAGCCTCGCTGGTGGAAGCGGACTGACTAATGATGATGGTATGTTTCTCCCATCGTCCCCCCATCTTGTGCCGACTGGCAAACACCTGCCATAGTCGCTGATCAGAGTCATTGATCAATTCCACTCAATGCTCCAGCTAATGGAGAGCGCAGCTGAAGGCCGCTTCTCAGAGGGCCATGTGCAGTCCCACAACGTCTTGTTTGCCAAAGCAGTGTACATTTTGTATTTCTGAAAGCAGCAGTCAATGAATCTTGATAACGCTGGAGCTCAGGGCACATAACTCACATTGATAGCACTTATATTGTGCCAAGGGGTTGTAAATCTAGACCAGCAGACATGAATATGCATCGGAACTCCTCTGGCCTGAACATATACAACTCCTGGCAAAAAAATATGGAATAACATGACTTAGATGTTCACCCAGCAATTTAACAAATCATTTTGTTTACTACAACATTCTGGCTTTGTGAAACGAACCTCATAAAAGCAAAATGACCACTGTAAAGCCCAAAATATTAAATGATGTCCAGAACATTAAAACGGCCATTTTCATGTTATGCATATTTGATACATCCACAGTCTAATGCTCACATCATGATCTTTGAACAAACAAATGTATAGAACACAAACTTGTTATCCCCTTAGACACTTAAATTCCTTAATATTTTTACTCAAGTCATTTCAAACATATATCCTCTGTTGCATGCAGTACATAAATTATCCACCAGGGACAAATACATGTATTTGATTTTATACATTGGCTTTTTCTATTTTGTTTAAATCATAGAATAATATAGAGTAATAAATGTAATATAATTTAATCAAGGTCTTAAAAACTCAAGTTTGATATACTTGACTTAATAGGGGTTAAATATTTGAAAATATACAGTATTTTTTAAGCTTATGACAAATGATCTTTTATTAGAGACATTCTAATCACTATTTTTTTTTTTTTTGGTTCAGCAGCCTTTTATTATTCTTTTTTATTATTAATATTTATTTACTATTATTATTATTATTATTATTATTATTATTATTATTATTATTATTATTATTATTATTATTATTATTATTCAGTGGCAGACCATGCATTTAACACCTAAGCCTGCAGTAATGCTCCGTCTGAATCAATCTACCTCTCTATACTGTTCTCTCTATGTGTTATGCACAGCCGATACATTGACACAGATTAACAGCAAGCCAAACAGCAAGCCAAAGGATATGAGCGCCTTGCTCCTTTATTTTGTCCAAAATGACAGGTGAAAATGTGAGTGAAACTACAAAACACAAAATATGAGAATAATAAACATAATCCACTGAATAACAGCTGAGAAATTCACTATATTATGACAGCATAACAGTGAGCAAATTTATAATGTCAATGCCATCATGAGAAAACATAACAATCCAATAGCACATTAGTATTAGCTTCTTGTAATGTAAACCCATGTGCAGATATCATAAGCATTCTATAATAAACTTGCACATTAAATGCCTCTATTGAATAAACAAACCAAGGTGAACAAGTCTCCTACTGCAGCTACCACTGTGACACACATGAAAACATCAATAATAACCTCATAAACTTGTAAAGTTATTTAGGAAAATAGCAACATTTTATTCACCAAAAATGTGATTATTTGTAAATAGAATCCATCCTTTCTTTCCTCAAAAACAGATTATCTGTGCACTTCAATTCCAACACAAAGTCCTTTCTTCTCACATAGAAGCTAATGCTAACTAGATTGACTATCCAATCAATGGGTCTGAATAGTTGTCAGACGCCTGCTAGAGGGCCCCTATGACATCATCTCAAAATCTGATTGGTTGAAGCAACAGTTCCCTGACATTTATTTTGTGATAGGAGAGCCTTCAGAAGGACTTGTGAAGGCCTAGGCAGACATCTTTGTCTTTGATCCTGCCTGGCAACAAATGATGGCTGAAATGTGATTGGTTAAATGCTTTAATATAAAAATACATGTCTGGAAACAGTACAACCATCGGAAAAGCTATAAAAGGAAGGGGACAGACCATTTGGAATTATTTAATAAGTATTCTTGGACAAAATATAATTAACATCAGTTTGTGGGAGGGTGGACACTGGGAGCAGCAAATACTTTTTGACATCTATAATGAAGATAACACTGTATATACTGTTTTTTTTTTTGGTGCTTGAAAATATTATTATTATTATTATTATTATTATTATTAGTAGTAGTAGTAGTAGTAGTAGTAGTAGTAGTGGTATTAATAATAATAATAATAATAATAATAATAATAATAATAATAATAATAATAATAACTATTGACAAATTATGATTTATATTTTATTAATAATTACTAGTTACTATTAATTACATACTAATAATAACTATTAACTGTTATTATGAATAATAAAATAAAATTTATATTAATCATTAATAAAATATTAATACATTATTACATATTATTAAAAAAAAAAAAAGCTGTTATGAGTATGAGTAAAAATAAGGAGAAATTCTTAATTACTTTGACAATAGTTAAACTTAGAGGCATGTAAATGGATGGCTTATCACATACTGGTAGACACACAGACACAGACTCAAATGTTAATGAATTTTAATATGAAACCTCTGCTATTAAAATATGTCTAGCTGACGTGACACAGGCAGAACTAACGCTCAACATGTTAACTTAGAAGTGAAAACTGACTCCTTGCCAAATTGCAGTCCAGACGCAAGAAACGACAGAGCCAATCTGTGAGCTTGTGTGCGGCCCAAAGGTTTCAGATTGAGTGCTTGGATTTCTGCTGGGTCCTAATGCTCGCCTGTGTCAATTTAATATAGCTTAACATCTCATTCAAGTGAACTGAACAGAGGGAGGGAGAAACCAGTTTGTGAACGAAACTGTTTGAGTAAAACAAAATCCCGGACATGTTTATCCCGGACATTTTTAAGTCTCAAAAAGAGGACATGTCTGGGTAAAAGAGAAAGTCTGGTCACCCTAGGTTAGCAGTAGTTCTGGCACTGTGGGAAGCTGCTAACTCCTAGTAAGTAGATGGAAGCATGAAGTGCTCTAAAATTTCCTGGTAGATGACTGCGTTGACTTTGGACTTGATAAAACACAGTGGACCAACACCAGCAGATGACATGACACCTCAGATCATCACAGACTGCAGAAACTTTACACTGGACTCTTCCTTCCTGTCTGTCCACTCTTCCTCCAGACTCTAGAACCTTGATTTACAAATGAAATGCAAAACTGACTTTCATCTGAAAAGAGGACTTTGGAGCACTGAGTAACAGTCCAGTCCTTTTACTCTTTAGTCCAGGTAAGACCCTTCTGATGTTGTCTCTGGTTCAGACAATATTAATCATTTTTGAATTATTTCCTATATAATTATTTGTAGTACACTGTAACTACTGTAAAGAAATGCAATTATTTTCACACTCAGAGTGACACAGTTCTTTGATCCTTGCATTGCATCAGAGCATGTACTAGATAGAGCCAAGTGGACAGCACAATCTGCAAAGCTAATTCTGCATCAAAGCATGCCTGTTCTATTGCTGATTATTGTGTTATGGGAGGCCCACTGTTGTTACGATCATCAATCTTGTCTCTCATGAGCAGATGGCCACATGAAGGCTGAGGACTACAAACGACACTACGAGTGCTATTTGAAATGCATCATGACAGTAATAAAGTGCATGTGTCACGGATGAAAATAAATACACTTATCATTCCGTTTCATTGCACGGATGGAGCTGCTAGCTCCACAGCTTGGAGGGAGGGATGGGGGGCTGAAGAGAGGAGTGGTGGCACGCTCTCTCTAAGTGATCGCCCTCATGTTTCACCCACCGTGTGTGGCTGACGGCTTCACATAAAGCGTGAGAAATGGACAGACAGATAGGCAATAAGCAGTTATATGGGCCTAATGTACTCATTGACACAGATCGAGTGTCCCAACTAAAGACCATAAGCACCCTGCTTTGTCAACAGCTCTGTCCTTCACAACAGGGCCACTCGTTCTCCATCACGCTAATAGTTTGGCCTATTTCTACATTTCAGAGCGCAGTCATCCTGTTCCAGCAAATGTAATGATTTGTCTTTAATAGAGTTTAAATAATGGTCACCCAACCAACACTCTTAATAATAAAGGTGCCACAAAAGATTATTTGAGTGATGCCATAGAAGAACCACTTATGGTTACATTAAGAGCCTTTGAAATGTCTGGTTCTTTAAAGAAGCATATTGTAATTGAGTTGTGTACATCAATAACCTTTCTAAAGATACAGAATCTACACTTGAAATGAAGGTTAACTTGATGAAAAAAAAGCCTTTCTAGACTACATTGCTAAAAAAGATGGTTCTTCAATAACTCTTTCATAGTATATATAGGATCACTCAAAGAACCCAATACAATATTAAAACGCTCTTCATACTGATGAAGCATGTGTTCTAAATAGATTTTTTAATCTGTTCAACACAACAAAAATACTAGCTTGACATTGTAATAGCAGCAGAACCTTTTTATGGGGCTACATAAAACCTTATTCAAAAAGCTTCTATATGCACTCTTAGCAGAAAGTGTTCTGTATAGTATCAAAAAATTAACCCTTTTTGATGTGATACAGAACCCATTATAAAGTGTTCTATATAGAACCATCATTGTGCTACAAAGAACAATGTTTTGTTCAAGTGCATTTGCCCTTTTCTAAAATTTAATACTTGCCAGTAATTGTATTTATTGAGCTAAAATGGCATTTGTCCATGCAGTAGTGCTGAGGCTTGCTAAAATGCATTATTATTATTATTATTATTAACAACAATAATAAAAAAATAAAAAAATACTGATGCAATGAGTACACAAGATAAATCAATACATGCTGCACAACACACACACACACACACACACACACACATATATATATATATATATATATATCACACGAATCATATACCTGACCATCAAAGTCAGTACACTGTTACATAGTTTGAACTTCAAATATAAAAAAAAAAACTTTAGACATTTAGAAGATTCTTTGAATGTTTATTCTGTATATAATTATTGCTTTTAAAAAAGAACAATTGAAGAACACATTTTAAGAGAGTATGTTAATATAACATGTGTTTGCTTTAGTGGTCTTATGTGTATTTTTGGTAAGTTATGTGATTTTGTGCCCCAGTAACTTAAACATACAGCTATGAGCATATCATTACATTGTCTGTTACATTACTGACTTCCAGTTAAATATTGACTAATCTCCATTACTCCATGCAAAAAACACCAAATAAACTGGCTCAGACTGAAAGCTTTAACTGCTCAAGCTTTCATAAAGACACTGGGGCATTATGGGAAATGTAGTGCCTGTAGTGAATTTTGCGTGGCTGTCAGGTAATTCTGCTCAGCAATCCATTGACTTTTTAAAGCTGTGTACCCAAGTAATGACACCCCTAGTTAGGAACCATTTTTAGACCTTTACAATTTTCACACTCTCACATATCATTTACAGAGAAGGACCCAAGAAATTGGATTCCTCAAAGAAGCCTTTGTGGATGCTTTTTAAGGGTATATATAAATAGTTTTTATATATAAAAAGCATATGAATAGTCAATAATTAAGGTGTAAGACTATGCCAGGCATTATAGATGTTTTGGCTAGACAGAAAAATGTAAGATCTTTAGTGAAAATGTCACTGTAGGGTGAATAATATCAGATTTATCACCAAACATGGTAGTGGATCATTTTTGACCCTTAAGACAAGACAAGGTTTAAATATATTTTAGATATATAGTTTTAGTTATTGCTAAATTAAATTGTAGATATGTTGTATGCAATTTAATGCTTGATAAAATTAATTTTATCCAGAATATTCAGAATTGTATTTTGAACATGCCAAATGACCTTTCTAGGTATGGTCATATGCATAGTTATGTTGCATATTTATGTAGCATGTTGATTCCAGAAGGCAGTTGCTGCTGATAATTATGTTTGCAAAAAGGTGTGTAGGAGAACTCAGGCCAGTTCACATGTTTTTAACAGGTTTTTTAGTGCTACAGCTTGTGCACAACAGGAGTTGTTAACAAGCAACAGAGATAATGATTTATTGTCTGCAACATGATGACTTTTTTGCTGCCAAGTAAAGTGAATTCAAGGTAAGTTGGTAAGAAGACCCTACGGTGTCACACTGGGGCCTAATGCACACAATGTCTATAATGACTTTTTGAGAGAACATTGGACAGAAAAAAAACCTTCCTGGACCAAATCAAAGCTTACTTTTCACTAGAAGCCCAGATAACCAAACTGATGCTTTATTGTCACACTGCTGACAGGACAACATGCTCTGTTTGCTGTGAAGTCTGAGCCACAATCAGGGTTGCCAGAGCCCATAAAATTCTCCAGCCAAGTGGCTGACAGAAAGCATAAACCTTACACAAGCATAAACTAGCCCAGAGTCTAAAGTGTCCAATCACAGACATTTGAGGAAGCTGTAATTACTTTTTTAGGGGTACTAGTATGAAATGTTTTTTTTTTATTTTACACTCGAAGCTTATATATATATATATATATA
>BRDA01064259.1:0-13815 GCA_036984385.1 Crenuchus spilurus
GTCTTTACGGGAAGTGATGAGAAGAGCCGTAAAGGCTAAGATAGGAAAAAAAAAATGAAAAGAGAAAAGGACAGTCCCTGCAGGATTTGACCATTCTAAGCAATTCAGTGCAAAATTGAGCATTCCTCGCCAATTTCACAAGCACTTGTAGGGCTTTTGCATTGGAAAGGGGTAAACAATGGTGAATAATCTCTCACGAGAATTCCAGTATCACAGCTGAAGAACATACAGAAAAACACTAGTTAATAATCCCACAGCAGTGATTCCACAGAAAAATGAACATCCATCCATCATCTTCCACTTCATCCTTAATCCCCCTTCACTGGGCACAGCACAGGGCATTGTCTTAGTTGAACCTAGGACAAGGTGCCAATCTATCGCTGGGCACACACTTGAGTACCCAGTTCGGCTGACCTCCGTGTTTTTTGATTGGGAGAGTAAACCAAAAATCCCCACAGACACGGAGAGAACATGGAAACTCCACCCAGATGGGGACTCACACCATAGACCTCAGCGCTGAGAGGCGAGACTGCTGCCCCCAGTTGATTGAATATGCATTAAGTTAGTCTATACATACATGCTCACAATCCTCTGCAAAGTCCTTTTTCTTCTTTATAAAGAGATAAATCACATGAAACTTGTGTTTTAACTGCATAGACTGTTAACAAGGCTGATATTTACTGTCAGTGTATTAATAAGGACTTTGCTTATTGTCGGAGCTAATCATGTAAAAAGCCTCTTTAGCCTGTGAAACTGATTTGTCAGGGAGTGCTGGTTTGAAGCGTCTCCCTGAAGATGAGCTTTGTTAGTAAGTCCCATGGGGGTGAGCACACAGCAAATGACACTTACTGAGACTGTACGAGCTGTGGGGGTCTGGGCTGCACCACCTGCATCCTCCCTGAGGACTTCAAAACAGCAGCAGCAGCAGATGGGCTGGGCTGAGCGGGCAGCAGAATGGACGCTTGCCTCTCCCTCACCCAGGGGTCCTTGTTCTGCCTGTCTGGAGTGAGACACACAAATCACAGGCTGACTGGCAACTGGCCAAACAATTACAGTAATTACAGAGAGAGAGAGAGACAGACAGAGAGACAGAGAGGCAGCCCTCCGATTTAATGCACCAACCCATGGGTAAGGGTGTGGAGGCACATTAGAATATTAAAACTTTGTATTTCTTCTAACATCTGTTTAGTATTTAAAAGATGTTACTGGAGACCAATTCAGGGTGTATGAATGCTGCATACTAATCATTTGGTGTCTAGTTTTCACTCCTTCAGCCCTGTAGGCCTGTATTGTGTTCACAGGTGGGTTTTTTCACTTTTGTTGGTGGGGTGGAGTCAGTCGCAAGTGTACTTTTTTAAAAAAAAACACACAATAATAATAATAATAATAATAATAATACATGTATAATATTTATAAATTAATTATATAATAATAATAATAATAATAATAACAATAATAACAATAATAATAATAATGAATCAATTATATAATAATAATAATAATAATAATAATAATAATAATAATAACTAGAAAAGTGCATTTCCTGAAGGAAACGCAGGCTGTTGCACAGCTAAAATGGTTCACACCGATTGCTATCCCAGGTGCTTGGTAAGGTGGTGTTATGGTATCCATGGTCATTGCTAAGGTGTTGCTAGGTGGTTGCTATGGTATTTCAGGTGGTTGCTAAGGTGTTGCTAGGTGGTTACTATGGTATTTCAAGTGGTTGCTAAATTGTTCCTGCATGGTTGCTATGGTTTCTCAAGTGGTTGCTAAGGTGTTCCTGGGTTGTTGTTTTGGTACTCAAGGTAGTTGCTGGTGTTATAATACTGCTTTACAGGCTGTAATGGTAAGTAATATAAGATGAGTAGGTCAGATACTGCAGCTGAGGCCCTTCGCGGCTCAGGTTGTGTTAGAGTCTGGCAGCTGGGATTTACAGGTCAAATTCGTTAACATTCTGCCATTCATTTTTATGGGAAAAAAACATATGGGAATTTTATGAAATCCGCAAGTCGGAAAATCATAAATCTACATTATTAGATCTACGAATTTTCCAAATTTGGTGTTTCCAGCTCACAAATTGTGTCTTCTAGAGGGATTTCAGATGGTGAGACGAAATTAAAACCAACTGCATCTACACTCATTATCTATTTTATCAGCGTCACTGATGATATAGGTGCACTTTATAGTTCTCCGATAACAGACTGTAGTCCATCTGCTTCTCTGTATACTTTTTTTAGCTCCTTTCACTCTGTTCTTCTGTCATCAGGACCCCACATTACTGTGTCCACTCCCTGCCCACCCTATTAGACACCTACCTTGGTCCACCTTGTAGATGTAAAGTCAGAGACAGTAGCTCATCTGTTACTGAAGCTTGTGTTGGTCCTCTGGTTCATTCATCCTTCATAACAGGATGCTGTTGGCTGTCCAGCAGTGTCCACTAAGGTATTAAAGCAGCTCTGCTCTGTCTGATGCACTTAAACCAGCCCAACACGCTAACACACCACCACCACGTCAGTGTCACTGCAGTACTGAAAATGTTATGGCTGATCAGTGTAAACAAACAGCTCCATTCAGCATAACATAATCTCAGCCACCTTTAAACCTCAACTTTTAGACCTGATCCACCATGTAAACACTAGTTTAACAACTAGAACGGGTTTAAACTGTGTCTGGCCCAATTCTGGGCCGTCATTCCATGTGGCACCTAGGCCAGAAGGTTCGGAACACATGAATTATGACTGTACAGTGTACTTGTACTTAGAAAGCTTTGCTTATGTGCTTTGTGACTTGGGTGTGCTGCAGTTATGTACACACTGCTTTACTCTTTTATTTTTATTAATAATAACTTACATACATTCATTATATCTCTTTAAACATCACCTCCAAATATTTGATGCTGATAAGCATCCTTGGCAAGACAATGTTGAACAATTATTCTTTAATCCACCACTCCACGCCCTCTAACGAGAATGGAATGTTCATCGCTCCTCAACGTCTCCACCCACACATGCCAGTGCTATAGGCCAAGCCCATCATTCTGTGTACCATAGTGTAACCACACAGGCAGGGCGAGCTACATCCTGTTCTTCTGAAGAGCCTTCTTTTAAAGGAACAGTTCAAAGAATCATAGTGCACTCATAGTAGATGTAGTCAGACAACATGTGAGTATGCCAGGTCAATAGTCACCCAAATATCCAAAATCATTCATGCAAATCACCAAAAATTCCCTAAAATCGCATTTAGATCTTAATTAAAGTCTCACAGAGCAGGCAGCGTGTTTTAGGACATCGTTTGATTTACTGTCAACTATAAAAATGATTGAAATTTCACAGCTTCAGTCAGCAGTCTGGACAAGAGCAGGGCTGGTTTCACAAAGCTGTCATAATTTATAGGACTTGGATCAGATTCCATCATATTTATGACCGTCAGTGTCACTAATGCTGATTCAGCATTCCTTCTTATGAGCTACATGGCTTCTTGTTGAAGTGCCTTAAGCCACAGGATTTTTTTAGATTGGATTTAGATTAGATTCAACTAGAACATGTGCCCAAAGTGGTGGGCAGCACTATCCATGGCGCCTGATCAGCAGATGGGGGTTAGGTGCTTTGCTCAAGGGCACTTCAGTCATGACCTGTCTGGAGATCAAACCGGCGACCTTCCGGTCACAAGACCAGATCCCTAACCACCAGACCACAGCCCCGTTTAAGAAAACATTGGATTTGGGTGACTATTGAGTTGTGATTATTTGTTAGCAATATTGAACTTGAAACTTTCGTTCTAAACTCAAGAAGCAAATGTGCCTTTGTAAATGAGCTGCATCCAGGTTTTTGTGTAAATCAAGCTTTTTGACAGAATTCCTTTAGTCTCATGAATGTGTGGATGTAATTAAATCATTAATTACATTAATTGTGTAATTAAGCATAATTAATTCATGAAGAAATTCAGCCTTGAAGTAATGACCTCTTGATTGTATCCAATTTTAAATACTTACAGTTACAGCTTAGATGCTGATGTCTTTCCCCCAAATTATTTTTTTTAGTAAATCAGGAATCAGAGATCTTTCATTAATAAGCTTTTGAGTGCTGATGTTTTTTTTTCTGCAGGCTTTTTGGCTCGTAAAATGTTCTGGCTGTCTTCACACATCACCCTTGGGTGTATCCTCATCAGCCAGCAAAAGTTGCATGTCCAGTCATTGATGTATGATGGGACACCGTGTTCTCTTTCCTTTGGGGTGTTGTTATTTAGGATTTATGAGCCCAGGCAGTGTATCACAGCATGCTGCTGACAGCTATTCTGAGGGAGTGTGTCGAGTAAGACTGGGCTTATATGACAACTTTCACACATTTACATTAAGATAAACTAAATTTCACCTGCTTTGCAAAACCTGCTGTGAGGTGAGTTGGCCAAATTTCAGCAGCCAATCAGAATGTCAATAATGTACCATGTAACCAAAGAGAATTTCTATGAAGATGCTAGAGAATCTTATTGGTCAGTGGTTCTAAAATCTGGTAATGCAGAACCTCTACCCTGCACTTTCTTACTTTAACACATACATCACATCTGAAAGGGCGTGTCAATGTCATTGTACGTCCCCCATCCATGTGCTTGTCTTCAACTTCCCTTCCCTTCTGTCTTCAACTCTGTCCCGCCCTAGTTATGCCTCGTCATTGTATTCACCTGTGTTTAATGTGTTGCCATGTTCACCCACATTTGCACCTTCCCCAGCGCTGATTACCGTGAGCAGGGCTGGCGCTCCGCATACGTGGACTACGCGCTGTGTGGGGGGCCCCATCTGGGGAGGGGAGGCACCATGTAAAACTTTGCTGTGCCCCCCCACTCCCCCTTCATCTGCTTGCAGTTATATCCTTCCTACCTTCCTTCAAATGTTGACAGTTAATGAGTTGATTATTTGGTTCTAGAGTGCTAGAACAGGCATAACCACCAAAAAGTGGAACGCAGGGTTACTTCAGGACCAGGATGTGGAATTACTGCATTAGATCAAGCCAAGGAGTTAACAATGCATCTGAAGATGTTTTGATATAGAAGTAAGTAGGAGTGGAGGTGTTGTTCCCTGTTCTGCTTGTGTACAAATGGTCCAAGACATCCCATCAGTATATCATGAGCCTGGAAGGTTTGACAGCAGAAGATCCCTTAAGGAGCCCTTAATTCTCTGGTGTTGTTTCAGTGCAAGAACTGGAGACTAAGTCTACTCCTCTCCTCCACTTTAACATTTGAGACAAGCTTTCCTGCAAGATTCAACTGTAGACGCCAGTGTCTAGCACTCATAATGAGCAGCTTAATGTTGTTTTTATGTTCTTTTTCTAGAGAAGTGGGCTTGGGACCAAACCGATTCAATCCCCTAAACAACAGGACATGGCTGAAGTGCCCTTGAGCAAGGCACCTACATCCAAACTGCTCTATGGGTGCCATGGATAGGCCTACCCACCACTCTAGGCAAGTGTGCTCAGTGAGTGTACACTCTTCTTCTATGTCTATTCTGTCTTTTTCATCCTATTCATCTGGTATAGTCTTTAACATAAAGGTTCCTCAATGGTTCTTTCACATCACCCAATCAGCTCTGACCCACTAAGTCCTACACTATAAAACGTTACTGTAAAAAGAAATCATATCATACCAATATGATATTGTTTTTGGTCAAATATGGTAACATTGTAAATAGCAAGGCTTTATTCATAGTAATACTGTATAATGACAACATTTGACACCTTTTTACAGTACAGTATCATATTTTGTCAAAGAAGTCTTCACCTGTCAGATGTCAAAAGTCTTCAGGATTACACATTCATGGTGCAAGTTAAGCTGCCTCAGTAAAATATATTTTTGCTGTGACTGGAGTTTTGGATTGACTAACAGCTGTAAAAGTAATTAAGCATTTTATATAAACTACAGCAATATTGTACCATAAGCCAAAGTGGGGTCCTTCCCTTGGGCAGGTCAGCAGTTCATGCAAATTAGCTTTACAAAGGCTCATGGGTGAAAAATGTTCGGAGATTTTTTTTTCTTGGTGCCACCACATTAGCACCAGGAGCTGAAGTGAACGTGCAATTAGAAAGTTGAACAGCATTCTAACAGCCCAAGAAGCAAAACTGTTTGAATGAGTAGCGGTACAATCAAATATACATTAACATACTGTTAAATTACAATAGAAGCTTTATAAAATAACAGTATCACACTTGAATGTAATGTCAGAAAGCCATAAAGACTGTTATTATATTGTACTTTTGTATACAGTAATTAAGTATACAGTAAAATACTGATAACAAATAACAGTAGATGTACTGCAAAATAACAGTAATTATGTAATAACAATAATAATGCTGGTGTAAAACCAATATTCCTTAAAAATACTTATATAAATGAGAGATTTTATTCTAGAAACAAAACTACTTTTCAAATATATTTGGCTTGAATCGAAATATAGTTTTAGATATTTGTGAGAGGAGCTTAAATAAGCAGATACACGATTGTCAGAGTGACTCAGACTGCTGCACATATTTTCCCTCCAAAATGACACACTGTGTCATTCATATGACAATGACATGGAAATTCCAGAAATTCCATTGATGGAATAGCGACCATGGAATGTGTGGAATGTGCAAACACACACTATCAAACAAAAAAGCTCTCACCTGAACAAAGATCTCTCACTTTGAGTGTTAAATTATTCTCATAAATATTCAATCTAGGAGCCACTGAATGAGTAAAACACAGTGTCAGCTCACATTAGTTAAGCTTTAGAAATAAAACCACACACAATTTATAAAACCTGTAATGAGAAGTGTAGCCACCACCTCTGTTTATTCAGTTCTGAGCTTAAAAGTCTTGACTAGAATTTTTTTCACAATATATCAACACATCCGAAAACAGGTTTTTGGAAAGCTTAAAGCAGATTTAATCAAAATATAGATTTATGACACTCTTACTGTTGTGACACTGTTGTTGCTGAGTTTGTGCTGAACTAAAGTCTGTGTAACACTTTAGAAATTTTTTTTTAAATGAGTATCATTTGTAAAAACAGTCAAGGCATGTCAGACTACATCAGAGTGTCTGAAAAAGATTCCAGGGGGTCAAAGTATCCCAGATCTTT
This sequence comes from Crenuchus spilurus, assembly GCA_036984385.1. Taxonomy (NCBI): domain Eukaryota; kingdom Metazoa; phylum Chordata; class Actinopteri; order Characiformes; family Crenuchidae; genus Crenuchus; species Crenuchus spilurus. The sequence continues at coordinate 7,109 of BRDA01064259.1, forward strand.
ACATGTACCATTACAACACAGTCATAGTTACCTGTGAGTGGTATTAATGTACTGCGTCTCACAATAATCATTCTAAAGATCTAAACAGCTCTTTTAGAGAGTACTGCTGATGTTGCTCAGAAAACCTGGAGACTGTGTTAAAGTTATCTGGGGTCGTTTAACAGACCATAGCTCTAAGAAAGCCCAGAGGCAGTTAAAGCTCCTCTGTTGGTCGGCACAGACCAGGATTCCACTTCAAAAAAACCCTCTTTCCTCCTGCCAAGCACAACAGCAGACCAGACCTCAATAAAGCCTCAGCCGTTCCAACTGCTTACCCAGTGGGAAAATGGACACTCGTTTTCTGCTTGTGCACTCGAAAAATACACATGATCACACTTGATTTTCCCTCCTTCAAAGATGGGAAGACATTTTGGCACCCAAATGTGCTCGTGTGGCTGTAAAATGAGCCCTTTTATTTGTTTTAAATATAGTTCTCTATGCCTCTGTCTGGCAAGTCATTACTGATATCTGTTTCTTTGTAGCTCTCTCTCTCTCTCTCTCTCTCGCTCTCTCTCTCGCTCTCTCTCGCTCTCCCTCATTATTGTTAGGCCTAATCTTTGTGGGGGGAACACTTGGCTGGATTTGAGGAAAACCCTTTGCTGGAGATTGTGATGTGCATCACTATGGCTACAATCCGAGCCTCAACAATGCTGCTCCACGTGACCACAGAGTTTTGGAGGACATCCAGGGCCAGAGCACAGAGGCACCATGGGAAATGCTGCGGAGGACTGGAGTTCTCAGGGCGTTTTTTGAACAGGTCTCCTCTTTGGCCGGCCAGCCTGGCCTTTCCTGTTATGGACATGTGCCCAGGACACAGACTCACAAAGAACTTCACACTCGTGTGGAATCACACATACTGTCTTGTGTCTGCTCTGTATTTGTGTAGCTGGGGTCGGCCTTGGCTGGATAAGCACTGGCTGCTGGCTTTGGACAGTATGTCTTGGTCATTTTTGCTGGTTTTCATTTTTTTTCCATTTGTAAGGTATTTTTAGATAAAGGAACAACTTTTACTGTTGTAATTTATGTCAATCCTGCATCACTGCCCATCCAGGATGATTCTGCTTTAATTAACTTGCATTTAAAAACACTAGTAAATGACACAGCTGTGTGTAAATCTGGTTAAGTCTTAATTAAAGCAAATTTAACGCTCAGTGATGGACTGAGGTGGAGCCTGGATCGACCTGGTTCTGTATAATTAGCCAATAATGAGGGAAAACACAACTCATTTGTTTTCATAGCTAATAAGAGCCGAGCTCAGTTTACCTTCAGACATGTTTGGATTTCAGAGCTGTGGACCCTTCCTCGTGTCATGGTGTCCAACACCAGTATGGGATATCCCTAAAAGTCCACCCGATGTGATGAAAACGCAGCATAAGCCTTGACGTATCTGAGCAAAGAAAAACACCTGTCTTATTAATCCAAACACACGTCACATGTACACATCGAATTCCAAAGCTCTAGCCTGAAGTACTGGACTGTGGGTGATGAAGCACCGCAGGGTTAGTGGGTGAGAATATGAGAGTGTGAACTTATCATGATGTATTAGCTTTGCTCCCTTAATGGCTCCCTATTTGTTTGTTCAGTGGTCCGGAATGAAAGGCCATAAAGCATTGTGATGGATGCTTGTTTCTGGCCTCTCAAAAAGATCCTAATTACTGGCCAGGGGAATCCATTTGGACACCATTACTCAAGTTCATCAGGAATGGTGAATAGAATGGATCAAAGCTTGGATTAGAGTAAATACAAAGCCAGAATATCATGACCACCAGTTTGTAGTTGTACAGACTGTAGTTCATCTGTTTCTGTGTAGACTTTATTAGCCTCCTTTCAGCCTGTTCTTCAATGATCAGGACTCTCACAGTGCTGGTATTATTTGGGTGGTAGATCATTCCCAGCACTGCTGTGACACTGATGTGGAGGTGGTGTGTCAGCGTGTGCTGCATCCACTCACTGTCCACTCTATTAGACACACCTACCTTGTTGGTCCATCTTGTAGATGTAAAGTCAGAGACAGCAGCTCAGCACAGTTTGTGTTGGTCCTCTAGTCCTCCATCAGCAATGCTGTTGGTTGTTTGGTGCACTATTTTCACTCCAGCAGTGACGATGATGTGATTAAAAATGGCTATAGCTTTTTGAAAATGGTTCTATATAGCACCAAAAAGTGTTCCTCTATTATTATAAGATGGACATTGTAACTGCAGCAGAACCATTTTTGGGGCTTTATTTTCAAGAAGTGCTTTCAACACTTTCCTCATGGAAAGAACCCTTTGGGTGTTCCTGGTTCTATATACAGTAGAACTATTTTCTTTACTAAAGAACAATTGAAGAGCCATCTTTTTTTAAGAGTGTTCCAGACCTGTGGTCTGATGGTCATGTGTCAGATCCTTTAAGTCCTGTAGGTGGTTCTCCTAAAGCATCACACCAAAAAGAACACTTAACACCTTGACTTTTAAGAGTCAACGGCTATTTGTTGTGGACCGAAGTATTTAATCTCAGTCTAAATACTCTCTTCTCATCAGAGACGACGGCTGCTCCAGCTTCTGCGACAGAATAACCATTAGGAGATCAAAGACTTGGCTTTGGCAGACACAAAACACACAAAGCTGAAGGTTAAAAGTGTGCGACTACTTCACATCAGATGAATACAGCTCTTACATAAGCTCTTGACCCCACAGACTGAGCAAGTAGCATATATGTGTGGAAACTCAGCTGTTTGTGACAGCTTCTTCGATTCTGAAGTCCAAGCAAAATTTCCTGGAGCTTTAAGCTTTGCTGCAGAATAGGACGCGGTGGTGGGAGAAGACTCTTTTCCAGCCGCAGTCTTGGCAAGAGGAGAAGAAAATCGCTCTCCTCAACCGCGTGGCCTAGCCAGGGCTTTCCGGTGCCAACCATGCCAGTGGCATTTACTCCTCTGCTGTACGCTAAGCTTTGCGAGATGTCCTTTCAGTGCCGAGACTCTTTATAGAAGCCCTGACAGCAGTGTTCAAATTCATTGGAATGGAAGAAGACGAATCAAACGTGTGCTAAAAATGGACGTAAGCTTCTTATGCTGATCCAAAATGAAACAGAGGGAATATGTTGACTTCATTAGAGAAAACAAAATGCCTTTCAGGTCCTTTTTGGACTCCCAGAAAGGAAAACGGCCTTGGGTATTTTTTTCCTGCTGGAGGATGGGGAATTTTGTTTCACCTTCAGAACTTTTTATGCAATAAAAGCAATGATGATTATACAGTGCCACATCACAAAATCACAATCCAGAAAGGTAAAATGCTTTATAGTCATCATTTTCAAGCCACTTTTTATAAATAATTTTATTTCTAAGTTTTTGCCAAGTTTTATCTCCTTCCAAATGTAGAAGTAGCCGATTAGCCCATCCCCTCAGTTAGGACTCTCCACATCACTTTTTGCAATGTTCCTGACTCTACAAGGGTGAAGACAAGCACAAGCTTCCTCCGTTGTGTATGATGCAGCCATCACCTCTTTTTGAATTACCACTGATACACCGTCACTGCGGAGCCAACGCACTCGGAGGAAAGCGCAGGAATCCCAGCTCTGAATGGACCAATCAGTAGGCGCCTGAGCCAGCAGACATTACAGTGTGTGAGTAATAGGGAGAGTGAGAGCACCATCTACCCGCCCAGAGAGAGCACTGCCAATTTTTGCTCTCTTGGCACTCTCAAACAGCATGACCAGAATTTGAACTCACGATCCTCTGGTCATAGTGTCAGCATCTTAGCCTGTTGAGCCACTCTGGGCCCTGCCATTTATTGTTTTAACATTGATCAGTATGGATTACAGCCCATGAAATCAGAAGAAGCCCTTTTTATTGACCCCTTGATGGGAATTCTTTGCATTTTTTTTACCATCTGTACAATGAATACACACACTGGTGAGCACAGCACACACACTAGGTAACAGTAATCACACACATACCTGGAGCAGTGGGCAGCTACCTGCTGCAGTACCCAGGGAGCAGTTGGGGGTTATGTGCCTTGCTCAGGGGCACTTCATCCATGACTACTGCTTCTGGGGCTCAAACCAGCAATCTTTCAATCTCAAACCAGCTCATCTAACCTTTAGGCCATGGCTGCCTCCTAAAATCCACAATCTCCCATTATTAGAATGAGTTTGAGTAAATTATTCAACAAAAGAGAGATGTGTATATAGTTATTATTTTTGTATATCTGTATTCATTCTGTTTTTATTTATATTTATCATTTGTACCTTTACCAACTTTTAGTCTTGTTCACTAACCATATAACAGTAAAGTGAGATAAGGTGATTTCTGTACATTTACACATAATAGAACTTAATATAATGAGGAAAAAATGAAGTAAAGTGTGCTTTTCTTGGCAGTTTAGTGATTGTATTGAAAAGAATCTTTTATTTTCTCAGAAGTATATTTGATTCTTGGTAACATTTTGGTTTTTGCACGTTGTTCTAAATGACAGCTTTGAGGGTGTGCATGCTGACCCCAGTATACAGATGGAACTGGATGACACTGAGGAAAGAAAGATCCCATCATGTCTTATGTTATCACTTCTTTCTATAAAGATTTCTATAAAGAAATGTTGCCGAAATGTTAATATGTCTCTTGCAAATAGATAATCTATACATTAGTAAAAGAGTACATATATGTGAGGTAGCAGATATAAAGTGTATGAACAGTGCAGAGGTGCAAGGATGCAGTTAAGTGGCCATGCAATGTGTCACGCCCCGCCCCTACCATGCATGCTCCTTACCCTGGTCATGTGCTTCTGTCAATGAGTTCCCGCCTCACTCACATCATCCTATCTGGTAATAACACCTGTGCGTTGTTATCACCACCCATTCTGTCACCCTTTTAGCTAATTACGTGTCCTATATAGTTCCCTTGTGTGTGCTTGTGTTTGTCGGTCATTGTGATGAATGTGAAGGTCACAGTTACTGTTTGTCTGTGCTTGTGAACGTTTTGATAGAGACATCAATAAAACCTTTTGTTTGGACCACCACCACGGTATCTGACTTCTCTTCTACATCCACCCAGCCCCGGATCATTACTCAATGGTTTAGTATGTATATGTGAGGTAGCAGACATGAAGTACATAAACAGTGCAGATATGAAATAAACTAACATGAACAGATCAGAGGTGCAAGGATGCAGTTACGTGGCAGTGCAATTATATAGTTCTAGTTAAAGTGACGGTGCAGAGTTCAGTACAGTCACAGCCTCTGGGAAGAAGCTCTTCCTGAACCTGCTAGTGTATGAACGGAGGCTCCTGTAATGTCTGCCAGATGGGAGATGAGTGAAAAGTTCATGGTTTGAATGAGAAATGCCTGCACGTGTCCTGTATGATCATTCACTCCTGCTGTACCATTGTCTGCCAGATTGTGTTCCCTTTAAAGTCTGCATCCCAGTGTTGTCTTTAATTGTATGGTCAAGTTTGTGTTATCAATCGTTTTTGTCAAGTCTGTGCTTGTGTGAAAATAAACCTGTGTTGTGTGAACCCAGCTGCATCTTTGCTCATCACTGTGACATTTATAGCTTCCACAAAATAAAATTTTAATCAGTTAAAGTTTCTTCCTAAAATCACACATTCATCAACAATTAAAAAAAAAAGTTAAATGCACAAAATTTATTCGACTTTAAATTAACAAAAACATTTACAAGAAACTTGTCTGGAAAAAGCTATTTTACATTATTTAATAATATCTATTATTATTAATAAACACAGTGTGCAGCCCTACTTGTGGCCCTTTATCAGCGACACTCTCTAATGGTGTGATCACGTGTGTGTTTTTGCAGTGTTTTGGTTTCCCTTCCCCCTGTGTACTGTATCTTGGTTGGTTGGTGTTTGACTATTTGTGCTATAGTTTCCTGAAGCACATTAGGTTTGCTCAAGAAGTAGATCATCTTTATAGACAGTAGACAATAATGCTCTTATCTCCACACCTTATCAAAGCTAACAGTATTGTGTGTAGTGTTTAGTACACTGTGTTTGATAAGAGGATATCATGGTGGACTACTGTACACTCTCTTTAGATTTGATTTGCATTTACGTCACTGGAGTTTCTACAGCTGCACTGCAAACAAGAGGAAACAGCAGTGTTTCCCTCTCAAGATGAAAGCTGCATATCAAATTTGCCTTCATCTGCACAGTTTCAGGCCATTTCTTCTCTTTATCTTTGAGAGCAGGAGGTAAACTTGATAAACTGTTAGCAAGAAGGCCAACTATACTTTTCCAAAAGTGCTTATAGGCTAGTCTGATTACATGTTGGCTATCGTTTCAAAGCCTCTTGGCAGTCATTCCAGCCTGCAACACATATAACACACACACACACACACACACACACACACACCAGTGTGTATATATATATAACATATAACATATATATATACACCAGTCAAAAGTTTGGACATTCAGTGGTTTTTCATTATTTAAAAATGATCTACATTGTAGATTAATACTAAAGTCATCTAAACTATGAATAAACACATCTGTAATTATTTAGTAAACAAAACAGTGTTAAACAAACCAGAATATGTTTACATTTTACATTCTTCACAGTAGGCATCTCTTGCTTAGATGCAGCTTTCTTGGCATTTTCTCAGTTAGCTTTATGAGGTAGTCACCTGGAATGACTTTCAGTTAACAGCTGTGTCTTGTCAAGAGTTCATGACTTGCATT
>BRDA01064259.1:13825-27045 GCA_036984385.1 Crenuchus spilurus
TTGGTTTTGTACAAAATCTAAAATCTAAGAAGTTTCATCTGTGTGTTGACTACAGAGTTTGTGTAATTCTCTGTTTTTTACGTTCAGTACTTGACATCAGTTGTGTGTCTACTTTGAAGAATCTAAAATCTAAAACATGTTTTGGTTTGTTTAACACTTTTAAGTTTACTACATGATTCCTTGTGTGAAATTGTACGATAACCAGGGCAAACAATAACCGAGGTTCCGCTGAAGAGGAAATAGTTTCTTATGTTCTCTCCTGGTATGTTGTATGGCTTTCCACTGATTTGTAAGTAACTGACTATATGTAAACATGTAGACATATTTAAACTAATGTAAACATATTTAAAATAATGACTGTAAACAACAACAACCAGTTTAAATTGCATGCAAGTTGCTGATTGTTAAATTATTATCCCGTTTTACTTTTTACTATTTTTATTTTTACTGATTAATCTTTAACATGTTAAATTAAAAAATCATTACACTCTTATACATACAATTTGCCTTTTTGTTCATCAGCTAGAACGTGGTCATGCACCAATAGCTGGGAGTCGTAGCAGAGCGTGAAGCTCACTTAGGCAGATGAGTGTATTTTGAATCTGTGAGCTTCTTCATTTGAATGCAGTGCTGATAGACTGTAGGCGTCTTGACTAATGTTTAAGAGCTTTTTTGCATGTTTGATTTACTGAGATAAACTGGCACACTGAACATCTGATGAGACTGAAGGAAGTAAGAGTTTTTGGAGACAGAGAGACAGAGAAACACAAATTCAGAGATTCCCCTTTCTCACTTTTGTACTCTGTGATGTTTGAATCATCTTGTTTCTGTTTTTTCACACTTAACTGAGCACTGATGCTTCTGATTTATGCATTTTCAATTTTCACTGTATTTTGGCTTTTGCTATTTTTCTGGTCCTTAAAATCTCTGGTCACACTGGGTTTTTGCATCTCTTGAAATGGGCGTGGCTACAAGTAGAGATGGAAATCAGCCAACTGCAAGACTGCAATGAGGGGCTGCAGTCTGTTCTATTAGCCCAGGATATTACATGCCAGAAATCTCTCCAAAAATAAATACACCACACAGAGCCTGGCATGTTCTGTAATAACTTTATTCTCATCTGTTAATCAGAATTGACTTATGTTTGTTTTCTCTTTTTACTCATCATTAAGCTGAAATGCACCTCTAATATGAATCACTTCAACCACAGAGCACTCATGAATGAACAATATGTGTGTTCCTGGTGTGCTGAGCCGAGCCATTAGTCAGTGCTACCTGTAACATACACAGGATCTCTACACAAAAAAGGGCACATTTTAAGTGAGCTCCTGCTAAAAATGGAAAGAAATAAATTTCCACATTGTACACACGAGTGCTAAAGACAGACCCGAATTAGAAGAGCGATGGCCATAATTCTCAGTTGTATAAGCACATTAAACGGAGAAGTCTGCAATGTCCCTGCTCAGTAATGCTAATGTCTCTGCATAAATGCTGATTTTAGTTTGAGAGCATGCTGTTCCAACGGCCTCGAATCTGCCCTCCGATCAGGCTTCCAGCATTCTAAACTGTTTCTATTGGACTCATTCATCTCACATTAGTGCTGTTTGCGTTCTGGCCAGGACACATTTGCGAGACAAGCAATCTGAGCGAGCGACTGGTTGAATTTCCCCAAAGCCTTCCAGACATGGAGTCTGCTGATCTCGCTAGGGGTTTGGATGACTAGTTTAAAGTGTTAGAAAGAACATCAACATGTGTGGAGACACATACAAAAAAGCTTTCAGATTCATAGCTGTCATATTTATTACTCTTGCCCTGTCAGTTTGAGACTAATGTAGTGCATGGATTTGTCTGTCAGAGGTTTGCCCTACTTGCCTTGCTGCAAAACAAACCAATAAATCTGCTCCATCAGCTCCCAGTGTAATGTGTAGCTTCCTCCACTTCACTTATGTAGGATCCTTGAAGGCAAATATCAGAACTTGCAGCTGTATTTTGTTCTCAAATGCTATGTTTTTGTTCATTTCAACTGTCAGACAATTAGCTCTCCAACTAGTTCTTCAGTGGTTTCAACTAACTCAACTGTTACAACTAGCTCTTCAATGTTCTTCAACTGTTACAACTAGCTCTTCAATGTTCTTCAACTGTTACAACTAGCTCATCAAATGTTTCAACTTATTTTTAAAGTACCTCTTCAACCCTTTAAGCTAGCTTTTCAACTAGCTCTTCAACATTCTTCAACTGTTTCAGTTAATTTTTAAACTAGCTCTTCAACTCCTTAAGCTAGCTCTTTAGCTAGCTCTTCAACTGTTTCAACTCATTTTTAAACTAGCTCTTCAACTGTTTCAGCTTGTTTTTAAACTAGCTCTTCAACTGTTTCAGCTTGTTTTTAAACTAGCTCTTCAACTGTTTCAACTCGTTTTTAAACTAGCTGTTCAACTTTCAACTTGTTTTTAAACTAGCTCTTCAACTGTTTAAACTAGTTTTTAAACTAGCTCTTCAACTGTTTCAACTCGTTTGTAAACTAGCTCTTTCAACTAGTTTTTAAACTAGCTCTTCAACTATTTCAGCTTGTTTTTAAACTAGCTCTTCAACTGTTTCAACTCGTTTTTAAACTAGCTCTTCAACAGATTCAACTAGCTCTTCAGCGTTATCAGCTAGCTCTTAGACTAGCTCTAGCTCTTCAACTGTTTCAAATACAGTAGATCTTCAACTAGCTCTTCAGCTGTTTCAATTAGCTCTTAAACTAGCTCTTCCAATAGATCTTTAACTGTTTTCAGTCTAAAAAACTAGCAAACAAGCCAATGCCTTTATTAGTATATTGATTTAATTGTCACGGCTGATTGTATTAATTTTTTTATATTTATTTAATATTATATAACTGAGTAAGTAACACTTACATTATGTCAACATTTCATGATGAATGGACCAGTAGTAATTGCGTTGAGTGATCTGGATGAAGATAACTAACGTGGAGTGGTAAGAATGTTTTCCTTCTCCTGTAGAGTTTCCATTTCAGAATCAAGAGGGTTTATTATGACAAAGACGATGTGTGTGTGTGTGTGTGTGTGCACACAACTCATTCTGCCTCTTATTGTGTGTCTTAAGTGTTACAGTGCCAGTCTTTTGTTTACTCTCAGCACTCTACAAGCAGTGTGTGAATGTGTGTAGTGTGTGTAGACTCTGAGATGGCACCACTGGTGTATTTGGCACAGAGTATAACTCCCTCTCCCTGCCTTATATAGCACCACTGCTGAGTATAGTATCGTCGTATAGACTGTATCACACTCACATATGCATACATGGTGCCAAGAATATAACTAGCATAGCATATATGCTTTGTGTAATGAGCCAAAACATTATAACCACTCACAAATGAAGACTACAAAGAATATTGTTGATGATTGCATAACAGTGGTACATGGCACAGGATAAATGAGACAGTAAGTAAACAGTTCTAATAGAATAATGGGCTGTCGTGAAGACCTGAACAACTTTGATAAGGGCCAGATTGTTATGACTAGGAGCATCCTGGTCAGTAATGGTGACAACATACCCAGATCTCAATCTAATGGCGCATCTGTAGGATGTACTAGAACAAATCTGTGTTGGCTCCATCTGACAACGCACAGGAATCAAAAGATCTGTGGCTAATGTCATGGAATAATATACCAGATGAAACCTTCAGAGGTCTTGTAGTATCCATGCCTCAGTGCATCAAACCTGTTTTGGGAGCATATCATATTTGGGAGTATATTGGTCATAATGTTTAGGCTCATGAACACACACTTCTAAACTATATTGGAAAACATGCTCTTAACTCGAATGCATATAAATGTAAATAAATAAATAAAAGCAAATAAATAATTCTAGACCATTGCTATTGGCCCATTCATCTTGAACTGTTAATAAGGATAAAGATCAGCCGTTGTTCATAAATGATTTTTTAAATGATATTTTAATGTCAGTTGTGAAATATAAGAATACTTTATGATACACTCTGTGTAGTACAATAAATAATTGTTGCAGTACATTTACAGGGTGTCCTGACTACTGCAACTCGCTCCTGGCTGGTCTTTCTATGCGAGCCATCACACTCCTGCAGCTGATCCAGAATGCAGCTGCTCAGCTGGTCTTTAATCAGCCCAAGTTCTCTCATATTACTCCACTGCTGCCTTCACTTCACTGGCTTCCTGTAGCTGCTTAGATCACATTCAAAACCCTGATGCTCACCTATGTACAAAGCAAAAATGTCCTGTTTTCTTCTTTTCCCAAACGACCGTGAATAACTAATACTAATGAACATCTGGTTTGTTATTTAGTACATTCACACTCACACCATGAACACTTCCTCCTGTACTGTGCACTGATACATTATACACAGATCTCTGCATAGTTAGGTGAAATAACCAGCATCCTGTGCTGTGTCCACGAGGAGAACTGAGGGCTTTAATGTCTCACTGCAGCAGTAGGCGACTGATGGAGACGGCTGGACAGGCGCCGGCTTCCACTCCTACAGCCACGGATATTAGTAATCAAAAATTAACACCCGTCTACCTGCACTGTAATGATACATGTCAGTCTTTTTCACACAGTCTGAGGTAATTAATCCACATTTCATCACCAGATCTTCATAAGTATTGAAGTTATTCATGATCATTTGGGTACAGAAGCTAACAAGACACCCTGTAGTGTGTATATTTTACATGTTTTGTATTGCTAACACATAGAAACAAATACTGTTAACATAATTCATCACAACCAAACCTATGCTCTTCTGTTCATCATTCAGTAATGTTTAATCATAACCTGACCACATTGTACTGTTGTGGCTTTCAGGTCCAGTATGTATTTGTGTAGAAGTGACTGTGTGGTGTTTACTCATTAATCCGAGGCTGAGGCTGCAGAGCTGGCGGAAAGTGAGACCTGATGGAAAACGCTCAGACGTGTCACTGGCAAAGTGTAAAAGTGTAAAAATATGTTTTTCATCAGGAGATAGTAATGGATTTGTCAGCTGCTAATTAAGTGAAAGTGTGGGATCATATGGCACACACACACACACACACACATCACTCCTCTCACCTTCTCTTATTCACAGGCTACCATTTTCCCTTCACTTCCTCCTGGGCTTTGAAGGTTAGATGGAAAGTTTGCCACAAGACAAATGAGTGTGGTGACTGGGCCTTCTTTTTTACACATACACACACACACACAAGGCCACACACATACATACACACACACACACACACACACACACACACACACACACACACACACACACACACACACACACAGCAAAGACTATAAAGTCAGAGGTCAAGAGCTACATATGTGCATTTTACTCTGTCAACCTTGGACAGCTGAACTTGACTATTCCTTCAGACTGTGTGTGTGTGTGTGTGTGTGCGTGTGTGTGTGTGTGTGTGTGATTGGGCTGTGGGGTTCCACTACTTATCAGATGCCAGAGGGAGCGCTCCTTTGGGAAAACAGTGAGGTCAGGTTAAAGGTAAACTAAGAGGTTAGTGGAGCTGATTGTGCTTAACTGATTGTGGAATGCAGCAATAACACACATGTGTGTGTGTGTGTGAGAGAGAGAGAGAGAGAGAAAGTAAGAGGGGGGAGACCTGGGGCCTACTCATCTGACCTGTCACTACTATTTACCACACTTGTCTTTCTTTGGCATGGTCTTTCATTTTGTTAGCACATACTGTGTGTCTAAATATGAGTCTATTCTCTGAAAGCCCAGCCTTTCTCATCATATTAGCTTTATGCAAAAGTTTGGAGACCCTGTTCAAATGGCATATTTGTAAATATGTAAATATACATTCTTCTCATTTTAGTGCACAGTTTCTATTCATTTGCTGAGTTTTTCTTAAAGTGACAGGAACAGTGAAAAATCTGATGTTCACAACTCTCAAATGAACCCAGATGTAGTTGCTTCTTCGAAATTACAAATAAGTAGTCATTGTTTCTATCAGAATATTATGACCACCTACCTGATAGTTGGACTAACTTTCCTTGACTTGGAGTGTTCACTCAGTCGTGATGCCTGGCACTTTCCTTGTTGCTGCTGCAATGAAACTGTGGGGTGTCAATTGTGACCTTGGTGTGCCTTGTCCTCTACGTCCACTAACCATTTCAAGCATGATATCTTTCTTCAAAGAGTGGCTTCTCATCACGTGGCCGAAGTAAGCGAATCGCGTGTGATTCTGGCTTCAAGCGAGAGGTCTAGTTTGATTCACTCCAAGACTTTGAGATTGGTGATACATGCTGTCCACGGAATTCGTAGATGTCTCCTCCAACACCACAGGTCAAAAGCATAAATTTTCCTCCTGTGATTTCTTCGTGGTCAATGTTTCGCTTCCATATATCGCAATTGGGAACTCAATGGCATTGATTAATCTGAATTTGGTTTGGAGGCTAATGTCTCTGCTCTTCCAAATTTTATTCATGGACACCATCGCGTCACATCCCAATGCTAATCGACGCTTGATTTCAGGGGTGCAGTCGCCATCGCAATCAATTTTGGAGCCGAGTAATATAAACTTATCCAACACTTCAATTTCTTCACCACTTATTTATACTTATGTACAAACCCTGTCCCATCTGTGACGTCTAACAAGTTAATTCCAAACCAGGCATGGCCATAATATTCTGATCTGACTGTGTATAACAAATGAATAAAAACGTAAACCCTCCATATAGTTCACAGAAGGCATATTGTGTACAATTACTGGTGGTGGTGGTGCATATTGCTCCTTTTGTTGTACGTAACTCCCATATTTCTTCCTGGATGTACACTTTGTTGGAAAATATTCTATCATCCTTGTTTTATATATACAGTTTTTGGGGGTGGCTCTGAAGCCCATCTGTCCAGCAGTGTCTGCTCTAGACCGAATGCTGCAGAGCTGGGCCATAGCCGGGGCCTACGCCAAAGACCCTAATAATTAACTTCTCCACTAATATCCTCTTCTGGGTTTTTATGGCAGAAGTACATTTCTTGACTGATTGTCTACATCTTGTTTTAGAATATAACTGCCACGAAATAATCACTCAAGTTTTATGTCTCTGATTCACTTCTTTGTTCTTAAGCCACTTAATCTATAGCTTGCTCAACCTCTCATGGCAGTTTGCTGCTTTCTCTCAGCCTTTAATAGAATTATAACCACCTAATGCAAATTACACAAACAACCTAACCAGCATCTATGTCAGTGAAAGATAAAATCAAAGTAGATTACCTCCACTTTCAGCTGTAAAACAACCACACACCTGAGGAGGCATCTCATTCTCACGAGTTTGTAACTGTGTGTGTGTGTGCTTGTGTGTGTGTGTAAGTGCATGAAAGAGAGTAAAGTACACTCTTAATGAGAAGGTTCTTCAAAGGCTCATAAGTAAAGAAAATGCTTCTATATACAGTGGTGCTTGAAAGTTTGTGAACCCTTTAGAATTTTCTAGATTTCCTCATAAATATGACCTAAAACATCATCATACTTTAATGGAACTCTCAGAGAGGGCACTCTCCTGGCACTCTGCTGTACTCTGATGCCGCGCTCAGAGAGGGCACTCTCCTGGCACTCTGCTGTACTCTGATGCCGCGCTCAGAGAGGGCACTCTCCTGGCACTCTGCTGTACTCTGATGCTGTCCGTGATTTGTGCAGCTTTATGTTGAAACACAAAACAGCAGAAAATGCAATTAACTTAATCTAATAATCCTAATCCACTCTCCTGTATTCTGATGCTGTGCACAAGTCTTAAGTTTGGAAAAAAAACGTCTCACTGCAGTTTTTTGTGTAATTTTTGGGTGGCGTTACACCAGTGGGGGTGTGTTTTATTGAACAATAAGAGGAGCCCAAACCTGAATGGGTTGAATTTCATGAAAAACCACCTTGGTTGTATTATAAGTTTATGGGTTGGTGAGCACTCCAGTACCCAAATTTAGATGTAACGTCCCTTTAACTTAAAAAATAGGGTCAACAAGCCATATTTTATGTTGTTTTTCTCATAAAGAGTGTGTATGAAAAAAGTGTTTTTTACTTTGGAAATCAATAAAATGTGTTATGTAACCAAAATATCTATGGACACTGTCCCTGACACATAAAATAATACATGTAATTACATTTTTTAAAAAGCTCTGATGTTGCAATAAAAACAATAAAATTACATCAGAAAATCTGCCCTGAGCCTCAGCCATGTCCTGTATGTTAGATAAGCTTACACTTTATCTAATATAGTCCTCACATAGCTGCTAATCCCTCCATCCTTCCCCTCATCTCTCCTCTCACCTCCTCTTTCCTGCTTCCAGCTGTCTTTCTTTCATCTGGAACTGAGGAACAATTGCTGGGGCAAGAAAAGCAGGCCGACCGTCAGAGAGAAAAACAAACATGGCTGCTTGTTATGTCTGCTGTGCTGTGCTTTGGTATGGCAACGGTCTGTCTGCTCCCTTCTGCTGTCTGATGGACTTCCAGTTTGATGTTGTTCTGTGTGTAAATGATGGCTCTGAAACTGTTTGTCCAAGGCTAACACCAGGCTGTGGTGTAGACTATTGTGATGAAGGATCATGGTTTGGATTTTGGGAAGGAACACAGAATGAGACGTAATTGTGAAAGAGCTTTTTGGAAAGGGTTTAGCCTCTCCTGGGAGGAACTGGATTTCCAGCATTATAAAGCCTGAATGCTTGAGAATTTCAGTCAATTTAATTAATTAATAGCTGGAAGGGAAGCCTTTTCCAGTTCTATAGTGTTAGAAATCAAATAGGTTTTTCTCAATTTCTGGGTGGGTTATGTTGGTATCTGGCAACCTAAGCCAATCACAGACATGAACATGTGCAATTATTTGATCCTGTCACTGGATGGGTCAGCGCAAGCCACAAATGTTTTTTGAAAGTGAAAGCAAAGTTTGTACGCTCTCCATGTTATAAACACTTCCCAGGTAAATAGATATTAATTGTTAAATGTAATTATTTATGTGCCTAAAACCTGTGTATAGTGCTGTGTGTAGCAGGATAGATCTGGGATTAATACAGTGATAAGTTTGTGAAAGTTCTTTGGCCCACATGAGCATGGCCCGCTCCATTTCACAGGGCATGGATATGAGACTGATAGATGAAGTGTAGAAGACTTTTAAACACACAGGGAGAGAAAGAAATAGCTATTTTGAGTGTACAATTCCTTATATAAAAAAGGCTATGACCAGAACAATTTACAAGTTAGAGGATCAGTTTGATGCCAAGAAACCAGCCTTAATGAGCTGCTAAAATGCCTAACATAGCTTTAAGAGAGTGTGTCCAGGACGTTGGCTAAATGAGATAAACAGAAGATGTCAGGCTGCCCTACAACACATCTCCTGAACTACAGAGAAGTCACAGCACAGTTAAAGCCTGGCATTTTCCCTGCATAGCACTGAGGTTGCCATGAGCACCTTTGCGATAATGATGCTACAGAGCAGATAATCAGTGTACCACTTCAGCCTGTTATCAAAGGAAGCAGCTTGTGCTGTATTGTTCATCTGGACTTTTCCTTTCCAGGTTTTCCAGATATGGAGGAATTTTGCCAAGAATTTTTGAGAATTTGTTTTTGAAATTTACAGTCAAAATCAGACTGACGCACATGATTACAGTGTTGTTTTCTGATGACTAATATTGGCATCTGTAGGATTGGAGGCAGACGCCCGTCCAGCCGTCTTCAGAGGCCTACCACTGCAGTCAGACATTAAAGCCCTCAGTTATCCTCATGAACACACCACAGGATGGTAATTTCACCCAGAGATCTGTGTATAATGTATCAGTGCACAGTACAGGAGGAAATGTTCATGGTGTGAATGTACTGGATAACAAACTCCATTCAGAAGACACATTAGAAAGCTGCAAGCCTCCATGCATCACCACCTGATCAGGAGAAAAGAACAGCATGCTGGACATTTCTAGGACATATTGTAATATCAGTCTTTTTCACACAGACTGAAGTACAGTGGTAACCCTACTTAGGAGCATCCCTACTAACGAGTATTCCAGGTAACGAGTCGAGATCTTGGAATATTTTTGTTCCAGGTAACGAGTAAAATTCCAAGTAACGAGTAGCGTAAATTTCTTCAAGTATCCCAACTGCTAGGGGCGCTGTTGGTCATAGCATCCCCTAGATGCTAGCGTAGAAGAAGAGGTCAGTCATTACCTTTGACCGCTGTCCAGTGAAAGTGAAAGTGCTAGTGAAAGCGTCACAAAGAAAGCAAAAGGTAGTGAACAAGAAAGTTAGATACATTTTACTTTTAGTTTTCATATGATAAGTGTAACCATGCCATACACGTACGCCCATCCTCCTGTCCTCCTTAGCGGCCAGCCTACACGAGCGTCGTCGTCATCTCGTTTATGTTTTAAAAACCCATATAAACACATTATTTAGCATATTAAAGTATACTGTATATTGGCCGGCTGACACGCTTAATCAGCTTTACATGTATTCTTATGGGGAAAATGCATCCAGCTAACGAGCAAACCAGCTAACAAGCAAACCAGCTAACGAGCTCGACTCCAGCACGGATTAAACTCGAAAGTAGGGTTACCACTGTATAATTAGACCAAATTTCATCACCAAATCTTCATTAGTATTAAAGTTATTTACAGTCGTTTGGGTAAAGAAGACACCCTGCAGTGTAGAAATGTTGGCCTTAAGTTTGGTTGACATTTGACAAAAATGAGTTTGTTAAAAAGAGAAAAACATTCACATCAATACACTGTTGTTTTCATACCATGTCAACATACAAGGTGCCATAACTTTTGCATAGCCACATTTTATATTGTTGCGCTTTATCCAATATGTTAATTTCACAACCTTCATAACCTTGACTTCTAGAGGTCAATCAAAGAAACCCAAAATAATTTTTTGCTTTCAAAACTCAAGTCTGGGCTATCTTGTTGGTCCTGATGTTGTAAGTTAACCCTGTTTTATCTGGTTGTCCTACAAAGTTGTATATTTTTTGCCCATAACATGTATGAGGCTTTGAGACTATTCTAGATCTGTGAGTGTACTGTAGTCCATTTTCCTCAGCACTGCCCCCACCTGGACAGGCAGAGATGATGGGGTCATCTGAGGTGAAATGTCAAAGTTCAGATACAGAACATGAGACAGGAGAGTCAGGGTCAGAGGAAGCCAGTGTTGTGGCTCATTGGTCATTCCAGGAGGACAGAGGACAGTCCTAAATAGCTGTAACATCATACTGTAGCTACAGGGTAGCCAAGAGATTCACTTACTTCTGCTACATCTACCCTGAATCCTGAGTGAATGGACAGAAGGTCAGGTGTTAGCACACACTATTTAAACAACAAGAAAGGCAACACAACACAAAGACCAATTTATTATTTAATTTATGTGGAATTAGGTTAATTGCAGTGTCAACTTTAGGCTCATTTCAAAGGATTTGTACTACAGTTTAAGACTAGTGATCTTAAATTGGTCAAATTAAGTTCCAATTACAATGAAAATGATATATGTTTGGTATGACGATGTGAGCAAGCAACTTTTGGTCTTCATGAGCTGTTAAACAGTGTCAGACAACTGCTGTGATGGTGAGTGAGTTGTATAGCAAAATCTGAACATGCTGAACAGGGGCGGTTTCTGATATGGGCAATATGGGCAGCCACCCAGGGTGCCACGACATCAGGGGCAGCATGAAGACGCCATACCCCACCCCAAAGAGTTTTTGTGAACCTAGGGACCATTAGAATGGGGGGGTGTCCCAAAAGGACTAGGACCACCACTGATGCTGAAGATGCTTGCATTCAAAATCACTGCCGCAGCAGGTGAAATGGCTAGTCTGTATAAATACACAGATTCATCAGGCAGTATAGAAAAATGACCCGGATTACCTACAGAATCAGGAAATATTTTGAAGTATGCTACCACAGCATGCTGTGCTATCCCGTAATTCAACCTGCAGAGGTTTTTCAAAACCAAGGAAAGAAACAACACTGAATGCAGAGAGCTACAACCAGTGCAACCAGCTACAATGAAAAAACAAATGAAAATAGATATGTCTTGAGTCACTTTATGGAGAACATGAAGCCCATTTAGTCTGTTTTTTTTTATTTTGACAATGTAATTTGTGAGTTTTCAAAGCTAGCAGTGAATTTAAATTCATATTAGCTAGCTAGTTAGCCGGCAAAGCTAACTGTTGTACAGATAGATAAAACAATTCTCACTGCAGAGTGGATGTTTATACTATCAGTATATTAACTGAAAGGGGCAGTAATTAAAAAATGAACTGGAGGGCTTTACAGGGTGCTTTAGAATAGGATTAGACACTGATGGCCAGATATATTTGTGTGTATGTGTGTGTGGCAGACAGAGCTGGTGCAGATGTAAGCAGCTGGAAGGTTGCCAGTATATCTGAAAGGGAAGCCTGACATCATCCTCAAGACCAGCAGAACTAATCTCTGCAACAGTGCTTAATTAAAGCTGCTCTAAAAGCCCACTGTAGTGAGATGGCACTGGGAGTCTCGGGGGAAAACAGCAGGGGCATTCCGAAGTGTGTGTGTGTGTGTGTGTGTGTGTGTGTGTGTGTAGATGCTGTTTCATCTGTTTAAATACAAATCAATGTGCTGCACTCTACCTGACTTTATGTATACGTGTAGATTCTTGTGTGTGTGTGTGTGTGTGTGTACTTGGATGGATAAATGTTAATACACTTACACACACGTATACAAACATGCACGGTCAGGTCTTAGGGTGTTATCTCTCTGACTGCATCTTTACTTCTATGTGCTTCTGGCCTGGCCCACACACACACACAATGCTTTTAACCAGGCCTTTTATCATAGTTGTCCTGTGTCAACTTTCTCAAGCAGACCAGTCTGAGAGAGAGGTAAAGATAAAGACAGAGCGAGAGAGGCTTTTTTATTTTTTACCAAAACTGCTTTAATACACTTCATACTTATGACACAACAGAGCCAAGAGACACACATTCAGTAATAAAGTAAAGAAGCCAATAAAACCAGCATCCTCTATACAGAGTCAGAGAGAGAGAGAGAGAGAGAGAGAGAGAGAGAGAGAGATTGAGATTCGGAGAAAGCAAGAAAGGATAAGTGCAGTAAGAAAGAAAGAGAATGGGAATACGCATGCAGCCATGGAGAAAAGCAGGCACACATCAGTAAATATGTCAAGTATCAGTCTGGATATGGACTAATTTCATATACTCTCTCTTACACACACACACACACACACACACACACACACACA
>BRDA01064261.1:4537-32810 GCA_036984385.1 Crenuchus spilurus
CGTAAAGGACTACCTCAGAGACAAGAGTCCGTGTCGAGACATGTGTGTACTCCTTTTCTTTTGTTTCGACCAAATCAAATGAAACTCTTCGACTGGAAACCACCTTACGAAGAACAGTCAAAGGCAGGGACCGCTTTGAATAAAAACATGGCGCCGTACGACCCTGACCTCTTTATAGTCATTCTCGGTGCGACTCTCAGACTTTGATCAAACCTGCGAGACAATGAGTTTTCACATCTTCGACCGTCCTCCGGGGACGATTCATGTGGTGTGTAAGTTCAGCTTCTCAAAGTAAACTAAACCAGCTTTGTTTTCTTTTCCTCATGTGTGTACAGAGCTGTGCCTGAGAACAGAGACTCCATCAGGAAATGCCATAGTAACGGGTTAGCTGTACGCAATATCCCAATTTTCTCCCCAATTCTGGAAAGCCAATTAACCCACCAATTTTCCAGGACTCCTCCAATCACTTGTGAAGTCATAGCTCCGATGCATCAGCTAACAGACAGCTGAGCCACCCAGCATCCTAGTGGACGTGAGAGCACCATCTACCCACCCGGAGAAGCTCCAGCTGCAAATGGCAAAGCAGCATGACTCAGATCCAGATCCACAAACCAATTTACCAAGAAGCTGATTCTAAATATGCACACATTGAGATACGTAGATGGCTCATTATAACTCTGACGCTGTCTCTTTAGGATGTGATTTGAAAAGGGCCTCTATTGGAAAATATTCAATAAAAAGCATATACAATGGTCTCCAGGAGCTCCACCTGACAGCTCTTTTCTGACGCAACTGTACTGGCCGTCGGCTGGTGGTGAGAGGCTCTGGTGTGAATGGCTGCCTGGCTGCGCTGCTCTGGTGCCAGCATGGCCTCTTTGTGCTCCAGTGAATTAAAGGCAGATGAAAAGACGAAAGCTTTCATTACTTCCTGATGAAAGCATTAGCACAAAATGAAAGAGAGCACCTTTTTACAGCAGACACGCTTAGTGCCACATGTGTGCCGCCAAGGCGCTTGCATTAAAATGCAACTTGGGTACTTCCATGCTAGGCCTACCACGCCCTGGCACAGGGTGCTGGTCCTAATGGTTTCTTATGATAAAGAATAAACTCAAACCCAAATTTACATCAATCCTTTAGCATCTATTTCAGAATTAGAGCAGATACTGTAAGCGACACTATTGGTTTACACTGGATTTGGAGTCTAATGGCTGAAGGTAGATTACAGTACTGCTATAAAGCTAAAGATACTAGTGCAAATTAGAATCTCATGAAAAAATCATTTGTCGTGATATTTTATACCATAATTTTATAGTCATGACATATAAAGACATATCTCAACCTTTTTCTGTATTGAAATGGCACTTTATGTATAATAAACTGTTTGTTTACCTTGATATTCTATCTTTTAAGATGTACTACATCATACAAAAGGAAGATGTCATATGAAAGCTGAAACCTTCTTTTTTCTATTCAAATTGATTAATTTTGACCTATTTTGATCTTTTTGAAATATGCTTTTAAAAACACTGTAAAAACATTGAAATCTTGATTTGTAGTTGCAGCTCTTTACTGATGTTTAAGTTCCAAACAAACAGAACTGAGTAATCAGATCCTGTCCTGCTGAAGGGCGCACTCTAGTGGCACAAATCTGAACCTACATAATGTCCCTTCAGTGATGTGCAGCTTCAAAGTTTCTAGGACATTGTAAGCCTGTGCTATTATCTTACACATTATAAAATACATTTTCTGGTCATTTGAAAGGTTCTTTACTGAAAACCATGAACATTTTGAGTTCATTTCTTTTATACAGCAACTACGGGTTTTCCATGGGAGTTGCTTAAAAGATGCATATTCAGATGGAAAATCCTAAATAAATATGATAGACATGGTATAAAACTCGTCAGTTGGTCTTTATTTGTAATAAAGTAGTGAAAGCTAAGTGTACAGGACTGATTGGCAAATTTGAGTATCAAAATGTTTCAGTACTTTCGATTTGTGGTGCAACTCTACTCAAATGTATGTATATTGTCTTGCACCTCCTTTACAATGCAGTGATGAAGAGAACATATACGAAACGAACACCTTACCCAAGATCAGCCAGTCGTAACGGAGAACAAAGTCTTGTTTTACAGCAAATAATGAGATGAAGAAACAGACTGAATGTTACACTGCAATAGAACGTAAGAGCATTATGTATTCCTAAAGCTGCCTCCATACAGATCCAGTGGGATCAGTCTTAGGGATTGCAACACTCTCTCCTGTTCACGAAAGCACCTCCTCATCTGCCAAAATTCCACCCCACAATACACAAGTGAAGAGGTTAGGGCAGGATAATGTTTACAATCTGTAATAATAATACAGGGAACTGCCACTTTAATCAGCCCTGAACTCGGCTTAGCCCGGCCTTATTGCAGTTATTACAGAGGTAATTTAAGCCACTGCTGAGAATCTTTAGATTTCATTTAAGCCTTTTGGGATGATGCTGAGCAGTGACAATGGCCATCCATCTTTCTAAACAGTCCTAATCTTAACGGAGGATCCCGGCCTCCGATTGTGCTGTTGATGGATAGCTCTCCATTTTTCCCCTCCCGCTCTCCTGTCGGAGGACTTTCTATTATCACAGCGAGTAAGCTATGCAGCCGGAAGGAGGGCCCAGTGACTCGGGCTTAGAGTGTGTAGGGTGGCGATTGGGCTCAGCCCTGAAAAGCGCCTCAATGAGCCTCCTGGGACTCCAGCTTTTGTTTGGGCAGTATCTCATTGCTAACTACATCATTAACTTCATAGTTAGCTTGTCAAACAGCAGCTAGAACTGCTTTTATCCTTCCTTTAAAAGAAGTCCGTAAAAAGAACTATTGTCTGTAGCACACGCCGAGTACTTTGAATGTGTGAATGTTTTTTTTTTTTTATTGCAGTCTTTCTTCACTTGAATGGACCAGGCCTTTAGTCATGCCTCATAGACCAGATTTGATTGGACAAGTTTTTGTCCCTTAGTTATTCTCAGCCTTTGCACAAGGGACGTTCTGGGATTTGTAGGTAACGCTGACTTAAATAGAAGCCAGGAGATCTGTACCTTAGTCACACAGGAGGAAAGGCACGACTGATTCATCCCATGGGTCCACACAGTAAGGCTGCCTTTGATACTGGGATGTCGAGATCTTTTCTACAGTGAGAGAGACACCCACATAAAAAACCAAAATACAACTGCAGAACACCCGTAAGAGGGAGAGAGACACTTGAAAATCTCAAGTGTATGTACACATCGCATGTTGAGTTTAAAAAAATGGGTGCTGTGGAGGTACAAGGGAACAAACAGCCATTTCGAGTGTTTATTCATGCGCTTGCAGAACGTATCAGCCGGGATGCCAAAGGAATGCAGGCAGGGGCCGTGAGAGGAGCCTTGCAGGGCTCGCGGTGCTGTCAGCCTGTCAGCCACACTGAACCATCAGAGTCAGATTATGAGTCAACCTCCACCCTCCTTTCAGCAGGACCCCATAGACGCGGGGAGAGGCAGACAAGGGGAAAACAAGCTTAACTGCTCAGGATTCAAGGTAAACAGCACACATCCCCTCTGGATTTAAGGCAAAGCTGGCAATTTTTGTTCCGAGCCGTCCTTGCGAACAATGCAGGATAAACAAATGTGCCTGGTTAATGAAGGCAAACTCGGGCTGCTCTTGGCAGTTTATCCAAGATTGGCACCTTCGTGGAAATAACCAAAGGGTTAACCTCGTGTGTAACCATGTGCGCGAGTCCCCTGATTATATCTTGACTGCCTTTGAAACGAGTCCTGAATGCAGAAGACTTCTTGAACGCTTATTCTAAAGGGTCCTAGCACCTGTACAGCAAAACTAAGCTAAGCAGGTTTGGTTACTGCCTGGATGGGAGACCAAGAAAAAGCATGTGTGTCTCCGAGAAGTGGTGTTGGTGGTCAATAGGAGGTCCTGTGTGGAGTCCAATGCCCCAGTGAAGTGATGAGGACAATGTACTGCATGTCATCATCATCATTACAGTCCTGATGATCCTGTCCTCTAAAAAAGTAGAACCAATGTCCTGGCTAAACGTCCCACTCCTAATCATCTCCATCATCATAAACTGGCTCAGGTTCTCCTCACCTGCTGAGAGTTCTGGTGCGGACCGGCTGTATCATCCAGGTGACCATTGGTGGTTGTTGAGGCGACTCTCGAATGTCTCTCCATAACGTGAAAACACTTCTAAAAAGTGCTACAGAAACGTCTCTAAGTAGGTCTCAAATTTCAAAGATTTTTTTCAAAAACTCAGCGTGAACAAATCTAAGATTTTGGAAATCGATGCTGTGCTTAAATAAGAACATCTGCGGCCCTTCAAGAAAGGCGTTATTTCCTTAATTTCGGTCCATGGAATCGGATGAATGTGCTTCTTTGATGCACTCTGAAAGCCTGAAGTACATACTGACAGTTTGATGACTGAAGCACGCTCCCCGAGGACAGCATCATAACTGATGTACGATGGAAACAGCAAGACGACTTCTTCCAGGAGCGCTCCAGCAGCCTGGAGCGTTTGCGCTTGTCCTGCCATTTCAGGTGGCACATTGTTTACTCACTTGAGAAACTTAAAAAAATATAAATGTTTATTGCCTGCATGAGGTACGGCACTGTCATTAAAGAATTACAGCAAGCCTCAATGCCTAAGGAATTAATAACAAGACACTTTGGTGATAAAATAAACAGGCACAGAAACCCATCAACCACCATCAGAGACCTCCTGTCATCTTTCACGGCATGCCACACATCCTAGCTGTAATTAACTCATTTTGGGACGACATGACAGGAAAGAAAAGGTAAGGAACAGCATTAAAAATGAAATAAACAGTTGAAGTTTCAATGGAGGCTTCTGGATCAAGACGGATGCATGTTTCGATTAGTCATTTGAAAAGCGTCAGTACAGTACTTTAAAGGTCTCAGTACTTCATACCGCTCGCTTTATGAGACAAAGACAGCGCCGCTTGCCAGTCAGGCTTGTTTACTATATTTGTAAAAGGAAAGATCTCGACAGGAACAGTCTATTACATAAGACTGGTGAAAGCAATCACGATGCATTACAATCAGGCGTGTGCGGATGCACCTGCGTAAGTGGCAGCCTTCCCTGTCTGCAGAGCGTGGAGTAATGAAATCTGTGCAGTTCTACGTATATCATCACCACGTGTGCCCATCTGTCTCGCCCATCAATTACCTTTACACTCTATGGGGGTATTCATTAGGCCTTCTATACCTGCAGACACTTTGTGTTGTGCTGTGTTCAGACTGTATGCAAATGAGATTTGGTTCTTAAATCAGATCTGTTGAGATGACTGTCCACACTGTTGTTTCTATCAGATCAGATCGGATTTGTGTGTCCGGACACCACAAAACTTGGGTTGTTGTGGTGATGATGTAGGTGTCAGTAACTACAGCCACACTGGTGATGTGGCTCCAGGGTTGCCAGGTTTGCGAGTTTTCTGCTTAAATGGTTTTTAAATGAACTCTTGGGTAAGATTTCAGAAAATGTTGGGTGCTGTTTTTTTTCTGGACTTTAAAAATGTACCATCAGCATGAAACCTATGTATTGGAGATGCTTAGATACTTAGTGGAGGAAACTGAAAATGTACCGTCGATTAGAGCAGATTACAAGGAAAGGTTTCATGTTTTATTTACTAAAAAAGTTACATTTATGTAGGTATTTTTCTTACATTATGAGAATAATCATATGTACATGCATAAACACAGACACACTACACAGTAAATCTGCCAGTGTTAAATCAACACTATTAGAGTTAAATCAACACTGAGGGTGTCAAAATGTAACACTCTCAGTGTTAATTTAACTCTAATAGTGTTGATTTAACACTGGCAGATTTACTGTGTATGTTTTAAATACAAAACTAGTTTACAATACTAGTAATAATAATAATAATAATAATAATAATAATGATACATTCAGCACATATGAAATGCTTCAAAAATATACAGTAAAGATTTAAGTGAGATTAAAATAAGATCGAATAAGAAGTGGGCTGGAGAAGATTTCAGGACATTGGCAAATTGACGTGGCCATTGGCAAAGCCAAATCCGATTTGAGCGGCCAGAGGCTTGTGCTCGTCTTCACCCTTCTAGAGTCAGGGACATTGCAAAAGTCATGGGGAGAGTCCTAACAGAGGGGATGGGTTAATTGGCTACTACTACATTGGGAGGGGTGATAAAAATTTACAAAAATAAATAAATAAATAATCACTCTAGACACAATCTAGAAGTCTGAAAAGAAATGAGGTCCCAAAATTCAAATGAAGTTTGAGATCAGGACTGGGGACAGAGAGCAGAAGCGAGGACAACGTGGAACATGCAGCCAAACATCTAATGATCTATCAGCCGTGGCTAATAGCGACATTCAGCAAGAACAGAAGCTGGGAGGGTCCTGTGAACATGCTTCTTCACTGTGGGAACCGCAGGCAAAGCTGCAAGAAAACGCTGCAGAAAAGGCCCCGAAAGGCTCAAATGCCATTACAGATACACACAAACATGTAAAAAATGATGACAATTTGAAGACATTTGGACTTGCGGTGGTGAATGAGAAACACAAAAGGTCCGCTTTGCCTGGTAGACTGAAAGAATGCGCCGCCTCGCTTATTTGCATTCAATATCATTCCCAGACCATTTTCACATGCAAGTAATAGATGGAGTTTATAGAGAATGAAGGAGCGCTGCTCCGGGCAGCACTTATCATACATTTGCGATGCACACGTCTCGAAACATATGATTAACTGAGTGGACCAGGATCAGGTGAAAACACTCTGCTCCTCTGAAACAAAGGAAACAGTGTGAGTCAGAGAGGAAAGCGAAATGTGTTGTTGATTTTTTTGTTTTGTGTTTTTTTTTTTTCATACTTATAAAAATGTTATTCAAATGAGGAGGCGGTTGTCATATCAACTGGGACTAAATCCTGTGATGTTTAAAAATGTAGAGATCACAGAAATGGGGAGAGACTACAAAAACACAAACAAACATGTAAAAAATAAAAGATTCCAAAATGTCAGACTGTTGTTCACCACAAAGCGAGTACAAACGTCAGACTCGCTGAGGTCTATTAAGAGAGACTGCCAGACTGTTGTATTGACATGTTTTATTGAGGATGATGGATGGCTCTTGGCAATGCTGCTCTAAGTGGATATGGGGGAATGGACTTGCCCCGTTTTATCTAACATCTTTAGACTTCTTCTTCAGAGGCCCAGATATCAGGTAGGGATGGGTATTAGGATTGTATCAATACTGCTTATTGATACCAATGCTTATCAATATTCAGATCAGTACAGCTCTATAATGAATGAGAAACTGCTTGGAGAAAAATTCACTTTGCACTATGTCATGACCTTTGAACCTGAGCTGCTTCATTAAAACCAAAGTGTGTTTATAGGAATCAAACAGATCTTTAAAGTAAATCCAGTAGAATAAAGGTTTTCTTGTTTTTATAGACATGCTTGAAAGTTTGGTTTTCCTCGACACTCCTCAGCAGGGCCGGTGCTCTGCCCACGTCGATCACGCACTGCACGTGGGGCCCCAAATGTTGATGGGGCACACCTTAAGTCCCCCCCACCAATCCTCTAGCCCAACATTCGCCCCACACGCTTTGGACTTCGCCCTCCCAGGGGGTGGAGAGCCCTGAAACACCACACACTTTCAGATTATGCACCTGACCAACAGCTCCGAGCTCACAGTTTCTCGTGAGCTTGACGTAAACAAACATGGCGGATGACGTTAAAAGCATTTCAATACTAGATTCGAGTTTTCTGCTGTTTTCTGTGAAACCACAATAGCTCACATTATAAAGGCACTCGTGCAGCTCCACAAATCCACTTCGCTCACTATCTAACCACTTATAACTCCTGTACACACTGACACGTTCAGCTCAGCTCTCATTGGTTGATGGTCTTTCAGGCATGACGTCAACGTCACATTTTACACCAGAGAATCAGCTCCACCCCCCACTGCAGGACATTGAGTCTATTACGTTCACATTAATAACATTATTATGATTATGATTCTCAATGGGGTGCAGCCCTGACTGCACTGGGAGAAGATCAGAGAGCTGAAGACTTGATTATAGACACCTCACACAACAGGATCATCTGAACGATCATCGTTTACGATCAGCCTGAAATCAGAAGACCTTTGTGATTGTTGGGAGGAACAAAATCAGCCCAATTATCCTGTAGTATGAGTCAGGTTCTGTTTACAAGGAACCTTCTATAAAGTAGTGGTGTAGAAATGCAGCCTACTTACACTAGCTGTGTAGCATTACTAAGGTTGCAAAACGCAGCCTTGTACAGATCGCAAAGACCCCCGCACGAACCCCTCCCTCCGCTCACTTAGAAGATGAAATAAAAATCAGGAAATAACAAATGCTGCTACATTAGTGAGACAGGAGGGCAGGGAGACTTGCGCTCTCCCTTCCCAATCACGGAGGCTCTCTCATTTCCTGGGATTTATTTCATCATGGTAATGATCACGGTGCTGTCGGTGATCAGTGGTGTGCTGGAACTCTGAGGGCCTTACAGTGGGTGGCGAGGTTGGTGCCAGTTCTCACACACCGACTTTGATATGGAGCTAAATGCGGAAACCGAACCATCTGGCTGACTCACTAAACAATCCAGGCCAAGCTATAGTGTAAGAAGAGGGAAAAAAAAGAAAATCACACAAATATTTCATTTCCTTCCCATTGAAAAATAAATAAAAAAAGCTCCAGAAGTTATTAAACGGAAAGCAAAACAAAGGCATTGTTTTCACAGACAAAAAAGCAGATAACAGTGTAATCGCACTAAGAGCATAATCTCAGCAATATTATGTCGCTAAATGAAGTTGTGTTAAAGAAATAAAAGAGAAGAAGCTGCAGATGTCAGAGGAGATACGCTCTCTTTTGGCTGCATGCCTTTTAAATGGTTCTACTTCTCAACGATCCGAAGGGGGGGGGGGGGGTTTGAAACATTAAAACAGAGCATTCTTTGTTTTCATTCCCTACATTTTTTTCACCATCCAGCATCCTTGTTACACAACAGCACATGCCAGCTTTAGCCAAAAGTCAGAGCGGCAAAGTTCACGGCTGATTGACCCTTTTAGCGGCAGTAATTAATAATGACACTGGGGTTGGCATCTGGAGCCCAGAGTCGATTGTGTTTCTCAGTCAATCACTCCAGCACCCCCAAACCCACCCCCTTTCTCTCCTCTCAATCTGTGGCATGGGCTGCTGTCTCCTGGGCTTCCCGCCCACGCTAATGGGCCTACCCTGTAGTCACGGAGTCATAATCCTATCAATAATAAAACAGCCTGTGCATCTGCAAGAGCGCATCCCTCGCACTCGCCACTTTCCATTTTCTGAAATGAGCTCCACCGAATCGCCCATCCTACCTACGGCGCACCTTCTCCCACTTTCCAAGTCTCTTATTCTTACAACAGCCAAGCCAAGAGAGCTCTCTAATTGCCTGTGAAGGAGTCTGCTGCCAGGGTATCTCCCCCACTTGAAATGGTTTTCTTTCGCGAGGTACCAAAGGAATCGTGGACGGTGAATCTTCTAACAGCCGGTAGACTTCATGCATTTTAATAGCCAGAATAAAAGCACCGTATCTAATATTTACAAACATCTTTTTAGTGCCGTATAAGAGCACAACTACAACTCCAGCAAGAAGATGCACGTCCACCACAGAACCTAATGGCCTGGTCTCTCACTAGCATGTTCCTACGTTGGCACAAAGGCGAAAGACGTTTACCCGCTTCTCAGAAAAGTGTCCAAAAGAGCTTTTTGAAATTCTGGCTAGGTGCCCCCCCCAAAACAAGTAATGTCTTTTTCCCCCTCCATCTATTCTCACAAAAGGAGAGCAATCACACTCTCTGAGGAATAAACATCCCTATCACTCTTTGTTGCCACAGTTTAGACAGAGCGCGCCCAAGAAGAGCACAATGGAAGTCAAATGCCTTTTGTGCCCGGCGAGACGAAGCGCTGTCGCTATCAGCACGGCCATCGCCGTCCCTGCATCGGAGAACAGTGGGAGTCATTACAGAACCAAGGGGAGCCTAATAGACTGACTGACAGATATGAACTTTCAAAGACCAGAGGAGGGAAAGAAGAATCAAAAGGATGCTGCCACAAAGCTACAAGCCTGCTCGGATTTTTGAAGAAGTGGAATCGGACGGAGATCCGTCACGCTCGCATGGTGAAAAAGAGCTATTATTGTGCACGGCACTCTGGAGCATGAGCGATTTGTTGTGCTAGACTTGGAAAGAGCCATTGACACTTGTCTCAAGAAAGGGAATGGATGGTCAATAGTGCGGAGACGTAGAAAAGCCAGTACTGAGCAATATTTTTATTTGTAGCAGAGTGGTTACTGAGTGAAAGCACAGCTCTGACAAAATCTAATATTTGGGCTCGCTTGACTCTTCTTAGCATACGCCTGATGGACGGAGAAAGATGGTGGTGCACAAGAAGCAAAATATTTGCAGTAATTATCCTCAAGCATGCATGTTTTAATGCTGATTAACCTCCTAACACTGCACTGTCTGAATCTGCCCAAATCTAATGGCTTTAATACAGCAACTATATGAATTTAATGCAGGACATTGACTGTTTTTGTATAAGACCTCTTCAAATGAGTAGAAATTGGCTTTATGATTTGTAATATAATAAGAGATGCTTACAATTTGCTGTCGAAAACAGAATATGTTGATACTTTCTGATATTTGGCCCCATATTTTCAGGCTGCACAGCACTAAAGGGACTTTATGTAGGTTCAGCTTGCAAATCATATTTGCACCTCAAAAGGACGCCCTTCTGCAGAACAGAAACAGTGCTCATTTCTATTTGTCTGGGACTTATTTTTCCTCTATAAAGATTCTGCAGATGGTTTATTTGAAGCAAAATTTTTAATAAGCAGTTTAAAATATGCAAAAATAAACAATCTGATTAGACAGAAGAGTTTTTCTGCTTTGATATGAATCTTTGAATGTAAACAATAGATGGTGGATCAGCCAGTGGGTCCCAGTTATTTAAGAGGTTAAACACCCCACCATTTGCTTCTTTCTGACTGGCTTTGTGGAGTGATCATTTGACAGATGTATGACTAGAAATGAACATATATAAGGTTCTGCAATAAGATTAAAACAGCTCCTGGCCTCTCTGTTGGTTTGCGAATGGCGCTGTGGCGTGGGATTCAATCAGAGCCATAGGGGGTCAGCTCTGGCAGTGCTTTTAACAGCGCACCACTCGGGAGCTCGTATTTATCCATTTTTAATGTTTACTTTAAATTAACAGGCGCATATGGCTGTAAAAGCCTGCGGATTCAGATGTGCGTAACATGACTGATGAAGTAGAAGCGGTCGTCCAGTAAAACGCTTTAGGGCTTCGGACACTCTCGTCTTAGTCGCCACAACAATTAAGAGACCTCGGTTGAAACGGGACACTGGCCATGAGATCTGCTCCAGTAAGTCGCCATTACATGGCCGTGCAATTAGCCACAGAGCTTCCACTCTTACAAGCCCAAATTGAAGCAGACTGTGGTGCATTAGGGGCGCCTGCTCTCCATCTGTGAGACATAACAGAGATGCACAGGCAGTGATGGGGAAAGGCTCCGGTGGCCAAGCAGAGTCGAGCTGAGCGAGCAGGGGCCTCTGGTGCCCAGCTTTTACGCTCAGCTGCTTCCGTGCTAATTGCCCCACAAACAGAAGGACCCGCGCCCCCTCCGGGCACACCAGGCCCCAGCTAGGGAGGGGGGCGGGATTTACAGACTCTGTCTCACTGATCACCCCAATGTTTGACAGCAATCCATTAACCACCAGAGAGAAGTCCAGACTCACCGCTGCCACACTATACCATCTCTACCAAGGCCTCTGCTGGGACATGGCACACTCAATACCAGGCAGTAGTGCTAATAACCACGGGAGAAGCTTCGACAGCAAATGTCAGCATTTTCCTCATTTAAGATCCGACGTCTTGCCAAACAAACGTGTCCCGGAGCAAAAGAAAAGTGGAAAATAAATCAATAAGAACTCAATGGCATTTGCTATTTTGGTGTTGTTTCCTATAAGCACAGCCATGTGAAATGTCTACAAAAGAAAGCCCTGGGTGACCTAAAGCTCACTGCAGCTCCTTTATTATTTCTCCGCAAATAACAATGTTTTAATTGAACTTCACAGCACAAGAAAAGACCCGTCAATCAAAAAAGCCTGTCACAAATGCTTTGTGCTTTGTTGCATTGTTGATATTCCGTAATGGGAAATGACATTTTTTCCCCTCTATATCTGATAGGCTACATAACAAACAACTCTATAAAAATTTGTCCCTGGGTCCCAGGAGCACGGTGGTGCTCAACGCCATTATGAGTGTGTAATAAACATTAGCAGCAACCGGTGGGTAGTCCCTGTGGAGAAGAGCTCAGACCAAGAACCAGAATGCTTGGCAAGAGGCCTCATATTAAATTTATAGGTCATTACAGCAGCTAATAACACAGAGAGGCGAAAGCGGGTCTCGCCGCTAAAGCTGTGAGCAAAGAGCACATCGAGCATTACAGGTTTATCTGTCACACAGGCTGGGCAGGAAGAAAACACATGCCACCTGGACAATCCTCAAGCACTTTCTTAGCCTCTTTGTGTTGGCTGAATCACAATGTGAATGCTACACAATGTGGACATCAAGTAAACATATGGAGTAGAGGAAGACGGTCATCTTCTAGAGCAGTTCATACAGACTTTTTCATCATAGTGTGGATGCAGGACACTGTTTATTGACCATGTGCTTTAATGCACATAAAAATGGTACACTCAGGAAATATTTACACAATTTTCAGGTCAAGTCAGTCATTCAACAGGTCTGGAGTCAAAATTGGAGCTGTAAAGCTAACCTTACAAACACTAGAACTAGAAACTGGAACCTTACCAAGCTGTTATTGTCAAATTTGGACTGATCTATCCTTGGAAGGCACAGCAGATGTCGTGTTGTGCTTGTTTTGACCAACAGGGCGGGCTGCTGCTGCCATCTACTAACCACTTCTACCACATGCTCGCCTAGTTTTAGAAATTACTGCTGTATAAAATGTCATTTGCATTTGTAAATGTGTCCAAATCACCAGATCACTGCACATTAAAAGGAGGGGTGGCATTAATTATAGGACTTGAATAGCATTACCAAGTGATTTGTAGATATTTGTATAAACATACAATTTACTCTAATGTAGCCTACCATGTAGTAGCAGTAGTGAGTCATTTTAAAAATAAATTCAATTAAGTAAAAAACATCTAAATATTTATATTATAAAATAAAATAAAAATATTGCAAAATGTACTGCAGAAGGGACATCATAGTTTTGTTAAGGTAAATATATCATTATTCATCACTTCATATGTCACCAAATTGGAAATAACACATTTTCTTTATGGAAATCTGGGCACTTTAGACAAAATACATCACCAAAACGTCCCTCAACATACCATATTCAGTGATATCTCAGAAAAGTCCATGTGGTCCAATATTCTACTCAAATAAAAGCACTGTTAGTATGGTGGAATTGTAAAAATGTACACAATTTTTGCATATTTCAATCCACCCAAAAAAGTAACTTTTTGAACATTTACTTTGAGTAAAACTGTGTTTGAACCTCTATCAGGTCTGGAGATCAAATAAACGTAGCATTAACTGAGTGAGGGGGGCAATGGCTGGTATGAATGCAGCTTAAGTCAGTAAAACAAACAAATTAGCCTTTGCTAGAAGACCAGACTAACGCAAAATATTAAAGATTTGCTACCAACACCCTGTGAGCCAGCATCAGTAAAGTTACTGCATACTACCACAGATAAATCCATAATTCAGACGCTACTGTTCATAAGCGTACATGCCTGAACAGTGCTGGAGCAATATCTCCACATTTTGGTGTATAAAGGTAACACTTTATAATGATGCTGCTGCCTTTCTTGCACTTAATGAATGAATGTTACACTTATATTACGTCTTTCTCAAACCCAAGGACGCTTTACAATGAACACACTCCATTTCCACACTTACAACTCAACCACACACACCGGCAAGAAGCAGCAGCCAGTTGCGCACAGCGTACTCTCAACTGGAAGCAACCGTCCACCTGGAGGACTGCATCGAGCACTAGGGGGAATCACCCAGGACAGAGTGCCAACCATATCTGGGCATACATACATACATTCATATACAGACAATCATTCACACACACCAGGATCATTTTAGAGTAGCCAATTCACCTGACCTCCATGTTTTTGGATTGTTGGAGGAAACTGGAGTCCCTGGAGGAAACCCACACAGACACGGGGAGAACATGGAAACTCCACCCAGATGGGGACTTGAACCCAAGTCTATCCTGGAAAACTAACAAAGACTTCTACATATACAGAGGGATGTGTACCAGCCCTGCTGCTGTCTGAAGTGGAGGGCTACAGCGGCATTTTTAAAGCTCACAGTAATTCATACTGTGTCCTAAACCACATTAGTTAAGTTCTGATGTGGCAAGAGAGGTCTCGGTGATGTATACCAACAGAAATGACTGGGCTATTTGGGTGCCTACTGAGTAGCAACACTAGCTTCCCAGTTCTAAGTGATGTCTAGGCCGATCGATCTGAGGTAAGTGGAAAATTGCTGAAATGTGATTTCTGGCTGAAGCAGTGTATACTGTATGTGGATGAGGGTCAAACATAGAGCCCAAGGCAGTACACCAGTATCTTTATCTTTTAAAAGGTTCCAGCTAGGGCAAACAAAAAAATTCCCATTCGTCACCAACAAATCTATACATTGATTTTGTCAGGCCATTTGATAAGCACGAAGAGAACAGCAGCCGTGGAGTACGAGGATGTGAGAATGCAGCAGAAATGTGTGTTGGACTGCTTCTCTGCCTGTCACAATAACTCCCTCTGTAGTCTATTTACTGTTCTGACTGACAGTGTCCTGATTAAAACAAGCCTATACATGTGGAAACAACTCCCCAGACCAATTACAAATGACCAGCTTATTATTTTAGAGCAGCTCTTAATCTGTCATCTCCTCAATCAAATATAGACCACCCACCCCAGAGGCTGTATACCAACGGCTGCTTAGTGTTCTCAGACTTCTAAAATTGTATTCCCAAAACATCCATTTGTGTCACAGTGTGGGTTGTTATCCTGTGTGTGCACTAAATGATTCTGTGTGATCTCGGTGTCCTATAAAAATGGAATGTTGGCAGACAAACGCCCCTTTAGGGTGCTATAAGCGTCGAGTCGATATATCAGGAGGTTAAATTTTAGCGCTGGAAGACAGAGATGAAAGAGGGCTGGAGGAATATAAATGAAGACGGGAGAAAACGGGTCAGAGCCCATCAGGTCAGAAATAGCCACTGTCCCCAAAGCTCGTAGCGTTTATCACCCAAGTGTGCTCAGGTCTTGCGAAGTCTAATAGATTAGAATTGAGTGCTTAGAAATGCAGGATCTGCCAAAACACAAGACTCGACTTGCCCGAATGTGAGCTAAATGCACGTTTAGCTAATTACGCAACAGTGAGACACACACATGCATGGAAATCTGAAGCAAGGAGGCAGCCCAGGACATGGCAGACATTAAAGCAGTGACTGCTGATACTTCTGTCAGGAGATTGGCAGAGCAAAACAGCCACATGAAGGAGCTGTCTGAGGCTCAAACAATAGCTTCCCCTGGCTTAGCATCATTAAATGCTCCATTGAGGTCAAAGATGACAGCAGAAGAAAAGTAGGAACTCTACAAACTCCCCAGAAATCATGATCTGATCATGAAAAATCAATAATCAATAATGACTCTTTACTGAGGAGTATCCTTTGCTTCCCCTGTTACTTGCGTTTTTCCTAGCTTTATTATCCTTGTGGAGGAATACATGAAACTGCTCTTGTTGATGTTTGCTCCAGTCTTCCGGGAGCCATTTCTAGTGTTTTATTTGAGTTTAATAAAATGATTCCTCTGTGTGTTTTATGAATTCATACTTAACAGGAATCTTGTATTTTTGCTCACTTATTAACAATAATAAAGCCATATCATGGTCTGAATTACATGCTGAATGCTCACTAAGAAAATCACAGCGCATCCAACAATAAGGACAGTATTGCACACTTTATATATAATGATAGAAAACACATGGAAAGCTCCATCTATTAGTGAATCTACCAAAAGAAAACTGCAATATTTTATAGTATACCACATTTAACTCTGACCCAGCAATGTGATTGGCTGAGATATTCTAAGAGAGTCAATATTGCACAATAAGGTTACTCTGACCGAAGCTCTTTAACCCTCTGGAGTCTGAGGGTATTTCAGACACTCTGATGTAGTCTGACATGTCTGGACCTTTTTAAAAATTACACCCATCTAAAATTATTTTCCCAAACTCTTACACAGGCTTTTGTTCATCACAAATTCAGCATCAACAGTGTCGAAACAGTAAGAGTGTCATAAATCAATATTTTTATTAAATCTGATCTAAACTTAAGACTTTCAGAAGTACTGATATATTTAAAAAAAAGCTCAGAACTGAATAAACAGAAGTGTTGGCTAGACACTGGTCATTACAGGTTTTAGAAATTGTTAAATGTTTTATTTCTAAAGCTTAAAGGAATGTGAGATGACACTGCGTTTTCACTCAGCCACTAACCCTACATTGAATATTTATGAGAAAGGTGTGAAACACTCAGGAGAGGTCTTTGTTTGTCAACATTCCACAGATTAGTGGTCGCTGAAACCCACCAATGGAATGTCCGGAATTACCATGTTTTTATCATATGAATGACAGCTTGCGTCTTTTGGCGGGAAAATATTTGCAGCTGTGTGACTCGTTTTCATAGATGTGTCTCTCTTTATAAAATCTCACAGTTATATAAGTGTTTTTGAGGAATTTTATTAATATGAGACCAGTGGCAGAGACAACTCCAGAGGGTTAAGTATTACTCTGCCACATAATCTAGCACCAACACCAGTACTTAACAGGATGTGACTGCACTGGAAAGGCACAGAAATAAAGTCAGTACAGTAAAGTAATTGGACTCAGGCTGCTTTCACACCTGAAAGTCTGGACCATGGTCCAAATCAAAGTTTGTGTGTTTATTACTTTGTATATATTTGGTCCGGTTAGTTTTGTTTTCACACTGCATTTTTGCGAGCGCACCAAGGACTTTTACTATGACACACCCACGTGCTGTCATCATCACTTATGTGCGGTGCGTCTTCCTACACTTGACACTGTTTGGTTTGTAGTAGGATGTATATCTGACACTTGAACTGCTTTTATTTGACATACTTTTATATTCTGCTTTGTTTCTTTAGTGTAGTTTGCTCTGTCATATTCTTTCTCTCTCATCCTCTCAGGAAAATTCAGCACTTTGTGAGTTTTTCAAGCTGATTTTTCACATGTTCATCAGACCAAAATTATATTAAACATCCTCCTCGCTCCATGTGCTACCACGGCTCATTTTTGCTGTTGTTCCGGTTATTTTACTTCTGTTATTGCTGTTGAATGCTGTTAACGCCTGCGTCAACTTCCTGTATTTGCTCTGAAAGTCCGAACCTTCTGGAAAAGTATTGTCATCCTGAACATGAACCGGAACATGAAGTCCAGACCAAACAATGTAGGTGTGAAAGCAGCCTTAATGTATTTACAGCTCAGCTGAAGAGCAACAACACTGAAGTGAATCAGCTTCTACAGTGTTAATGGATCCGTCAGAAATGTAAAGGGAGAGTTTATACATCAGCAGCTTCACCGAGTTTTACAGAACTTAACAGACATATGAATTAACCTCCATTCAGCTGTGAGAGGCATTTAGTGAAAGACTCACAGTTTACACCAGCAAACATCTTTAACTTCAGTATATCTGTGTTTATTGTCTGTTATGATGATCCTGGACTATTATGACCGAGTCTGATGATGATGATGTATGAGCGGAGGGTCTGATACCTCACAGAGTATTAATAAATCATTTTGTCTGTCCTCTTTATCTTAAAATCTAACAATCAACAGTGATAACAGAATTGTGGTATAATCACTGATACATTCAAGGGTCATGCTGAGAAAACCAACCTTGAGTGTGTTATTGCTTCATTCATGAACCTGAAAGTTACATATTTCCAGCCTTTTTAGTTGAATTTGAGAATCTGAGTGGCTGTATTTCTGATTTTCATGAGCTATAAGCCACATTGATCAACATTAAACATATAAAGGGTTGAAGTGTCGCTTTATATGTAATGAATGTAAAATATGACTAATGTTTTGATGTGTGTACTGTAGATTTTACTCTGCCCAACATCTTAACTCCACTTTGGTAAATTGGGCAAGCCAAAGCCTGTGCATGCATCATCACTGCAAGTTTGATACGGTTAAATATACAGCGAAGCAATCACAGCACAACGCTAGATAGAAAATTAGACTCTACTGCAAAGCCAAGTTAAAAGCAACCTTCATATATTCATCTCATTAGAGCAGAAGGGCTCCCTGAAGTGACCTATTTTAAGGAAGTTGAATTGGACATAGAGTGGCGTATGTTATTTCGCAGGGTTGACTAAGTCTGAGCTTATATAACCCAGCTTCACGCTGACTGTGTTAGTCACTGACAGTGGAATACCACTGCACACCTTGACGGGGGAGCCGGAGCAGAGTGGCACAGGTGGCCGGAGCTGCAGGGGCGGCCCAAATCTCCATTACTGGCCCCGCGGAGCGGTGCACCAGAAGGAAGGGCTGGAGGAGAGCGCAATATGGCTGGTTTATTTTCACCTGGCCACACAGTTTGACCCCTGCCGATGTGTCAGCCCTCAGGAAGAGCTTAAAAATAATTAAGGAGCTCATGAGCTAGATTGAAATGTGCTCTGGACCCGGGTCACAGGAGATATGGTCGGTGGCACTCATCTCGAACGAGGCTTTCCGCTAATCCAGACAAGCTCTTGTATGGTTTCAGGCATTAGACCTGGGCCTGCAATTTTATCACAATATATTCCATATCATTTTGTATATCACTGCACACATTTCAGCAGGAATGGGAATGAGTTAAGGCAGAATTTAAGAAAACAAAAGGCTTATTCTGGAGAAATGTGAAAAAATATCTGCTTAATATAAGTCAAAAGTCTAGAACCACATTCAAGGTGAAGTGAATCATAACAATGGAAAATGTGAAGGTCTGCGGAATATTAGAGTGTGAATAAAAAGTTTCACTCCAACCTTACACCAAGTCTCA
The DNA here is from genome assembly GCA_036984385.1 of Crenuchus spilurus. Taxonomy (NCBI): domain Eukaryota; kingdom Metazoa; phylum Chordata; class Actinopteri; order Characiformes; family Crenuchidae; genus Crenuchus; species Crenuchus spilurus. The sequence goes on from BRDA01064261.1 coordinate 23,763, forward strand.
GAGCTTCAAGTATGTTGGATCTGAACTCTCCAAGGTGGTGCATCTCCAGAGACAGGATTGGGTATTCTGATAAGCTCTGAAACATCAAGGCTTGTCGGGTTTCTTACAAAAAAGTACCATCATACCATTTATTAATTTATTCCATTGGTATATTTTCTCATTGTTTTGCAGAACAAAGCTTTTTTGCAGACTAGTATGTTGGTAATAGATGGAAGTAGATGGCACAATATCATACACTAAGGCCATGGCTACTCCTGGTTTCCCCTAAAAGTTAATACACTTATCCTACCACTGTACACAATAATTCATTCCCAAACATGCACTGCTGCTGTTCACAATAACATGTACATTACCCATCTTTAACGTTTGCTTGTGTATTCTGTAATTATAGGCCCTGTCTGTGTATACTATGTATATTGTATGTTGTCTAAATTATATGTACAAGGCCCTGAGTGGCTCAGCAGGCTAAGACGCTGACACTATGACCAGAGGATCATGAGTTTGAATACCGTTCATGTCGTTTGCCATCAACAGCCGGAGTCCAAGAGAGCAAAAATTGGCAGTGCTCTCTCTGGGTGGGTAGATGGCGCTCTCTCTCTCTCCCTATCACTTTCACATTGCATGTCCGCTGGCTCAGGCGTCTACTGATTGGTCCATTCAAAACTGGGAATCCTGCGCTTTCCTCCGAGCACGTTGGCTCCCCAGTGACGGTGTATCAGCGGTAGTTCAAAAAAGAGGCAGTGGCAGCATCAAACACCACGGAGGAGGCTTATGCTTGTCTTCACCCTCCTAGAGTCAGGGACACTGCAACAGTGATGGGGAGAGGCCTAACAGATAGGATGGGCTAATTGACTACTACTACATTGGGAAAGGGATATAAATTAGCAAAGAATGAATAAATAAATAAAAATTATATGTACAGACCCTGTATTTTATATATAACACTAGAAAGACACAAACAGCTGGAAATTTTTTGTGTGCATCAACATACTTGGCCAATAAATCTGATTCTGGCACTTCACTGTAAGGAATGCTTCCATACCAATAGTGGCCTCCAACTCTTAATTCAGCTGAGAATCTGTGGCAGAGGTGCCCAAATGTGGTTGTGAATATCTACCACTGTGCAGAATTTAGCTCTGACTTTAATCTAACACACCAAGATTTAATGAAGGCTTTCAGAGGCACCTGAATATCACACTCAGCTGTGGTGCTAGATCTCACCCCTGCAGCCAATTGCACCAGGTGGATGATAATATGGGTGTAAAGTCCATCCTTAACCTCACATTAAAACTAGTTCTGTCAGGTTTTGGGCTGCACAACAAACACATCTTAACTAGTCATGCGTCAAGTGATCATAGAACAAAATGACATTTTCACTCATCGTAGCCAATCAGAAACTCTAATCTGACAAACAATAAACCTTACATTCATGATTACTATTTTACAGAGATATTTATGAAAAAGTACACTGAGTAAAAATTAAGCAGTGTTTTAATGCCTATTTTCAAAATGTCCTGTGACTACATGCACATAAAGAGATAGAATAGAGAACAAATAATATAATGTATATATTAAAGAGGAGCTAAAATCAGGCAGTGAACAGCTGAGAAAGTGAAGGCTCTGCGTTTGGTGGTGACGTGTACATCAGAAAGGCTTTGCCATCATTAATAACTAATGCAGGGGTGATTTTAGCACTATCTGGCAACCTTGAATGTGTTCTTTTGTGTGTATGTGTGTTCTGCTGTTCTTATTGTCTGCACAATAAGTTCTATTATCAGTGAACAGCCAGTAACATTAATGTGAGTTATATTTAAACAAAATCACCTGTTTTGTTGTGCCAACATAAACAGAGATTTAATTTTCTTGCAAATTTTCCCTTTAATCACTGTAAAAAAAATCTTCTCAAATTTACGGTGAAAAACTGGCAGCTGTGGTTGCCATTTTTTCATCGTAAAAAATACAGTGATCTTGTACATGCACTGTAAAAAAAAAAAACCTAAAATTTACGGTAAAAAACTGGCAGCTGTGGTTGCCAGAATTTTACCGTCAAATATACGGTCAGACTGTATGATAAATTACGGTATGCATGTTCGACAACCGTGAATTTTACGTTCAAGAACCATTTTTTTCACAAATTACTACTGTAAAAACACAGATATACGTTGTAAAAAATTTATATACTATAAATAATTATTTTAAATAACATACTTATTAATGCATTACTTGTACAATAAAACACTATCATGGCATGACAAACAAAATAGGTTTTCATATAGTATTTTATTTTAATTGCATGGTAAAAGGGCGGCACGGTGGCTTAGTGGTTAGCACGTTCGCCTCTCAGCGCTGAGGTCTTGGGTTCGAGTCTGCATTTGAGTGGAATTTCCATGTTGTCTGCGTGGGTTTTCTCCAGGGTCTCCGGTTTCCTCCCACAGTCCAAAAACATGGAGGTCAGGTGAATTGGCTACTCTATTTAAAAAAAAAAAAAATTAATTAATTAAAAAAAAGAGTGTGTGCTCACCCAGTGATGGACTGGCACCCTGTCCTGGGCTTAGTTGAATAGTGTAATGCCCTGCGCCAAGTGAGGGCCGTATATTTTACAGTGAAATTCTGTCAATGAAGTTAGTTTTTACTGTAAATACAGTGTATTTTTTACAACGTATATCTGTGTTTTTATAGTAGTAATTTGTGAAAAAAATGGTTCTTGAATGTAAAATTCACGGTTGTCGAACATGCATACCGTAATTTATCATACAGTCTGACCGTATATTTGACGGTAAAATTCTGGCAACCACAGCTGCCAGTTTTTTTCCGTAAATTTTACGTTTTTTTTTTTTACAGTGTAGTGTGTTTACGACAGAACTTACACCTATTATACGGTATGTGTACACTTTATGTTATAACTAGACAATTAAACTTGGTCTTCAGATCTGGGGGATGTGCTGTAACAAAAAGTCTAATCTGCAGCAGAAGTTCTGCAACTTAAAGGACCTGCTGCTAAGGTTTGGTGCCCGATACCACCTGGTATCTTCAGAGGCCTTGTAGAGTCCATACCTTGCTGGGTCAGAGCTGTTTTGGTGGGATGGAGAGGACCAGCAGCACATCACACATAATATTTATGCCATTTTGTTAACATATTGGGAGATATACAAGCAAGCCAATATATGAATAAAGTTATCTAGTTACCTCTCCTAATGGTCACATTGGTTTTACACTGAATGTCTGGACACATATCACCACCGATCAGTCTGAATCAGCCTTGGCTGCTACACAAATGATGCAATCATTAGAGAAATGTCCATTACAGATATTGGAAGAAATGCTTTTCCCCCCATAGAGTTTCATTCTATCACACTGGTTTATTTTGCTGCTGACAGAATAATAACAACGCAGCATGTCATGGCGAGTCTGAGCAAGTAGTAGCAGCCTGGCAACAACTGAGGCATATTATGCTTTTCTCAGATGTTCGCCCAGTTGAACCATGGCTAATGTTGCTGCCAGGAGCGCTGCTCTAGACTGGCAACCTCCGCCCACCACTCAGTGAAGAGGGAGAGCAGGAATCAGAGCCTCCGTGACTGCTCATGCTAACCTGCTTCTTCCACACTCATGCATGTACACACACACACACCTTTCCTCATCCAGGTGGCCAAACAGTCTCCCGTCCTTGTGTCAGCCCAGTGCACATTATCTGTCTCCACAGCAAGCTGATATAGACTGACTACTCAAACACAGCAGCACCATCAAATAGTGCTACAGCTACACTGTGCGCTATATTTAAACGCACTACTTCATCAGGCAATGAATGTCAGATTTCCAATTTTTTGGGCCATGACGGATGTGTACACTTCATATTTTGATGAACAGGATCAGTGTCACACCTGCTAGCAATATCCTCCCCTCTAAACACTGAGCAGGTGATGCCATGGCATCAAATCACAATCATTTCTGCATAAGTACTAGGTGAGTCAAACATTATGACCACAGATTAAGGAAATAACAGTGATTATGTCATAACAGCAGTATGGGATATTTTAGTCCAGGGTTGGGGAGCTGCAGGAATCCAGTCCTCTACATCTTGAGATCCCCACCCTTGTATTAGATGGTAAGAGAAGAGTTTGCTCTCACAGCCAAAGTGCTGAATGCAGCAGAAACGAGCAGACGAAGACCAAAGCAGCTTTGACAAGAGCAAGATCGTTATAGCCAGGAAACAGTCAGGGCATCTCTGAAGTGGCGAGGCTTGTGGACTGCTCCCGTTTAGCGGTGGTGAGTACTTACCAACAGTGACCTCTAAATCCTCCAGATCTCAATCCAATTGAGCAGCTGTGGGAAGTGCTGGAACAACAAGCCCAATCCACAGTGGTTCACCCTCATATGTTACAGAACTTAAAGGAGCTGCTGGTGATGCCAGACACTTCAGGGCACATTAACAGGTCTAAGGATTTTTCGGCTGTCCTTGGTAGGTCAACAGTATATTAGCCATAATGTTTTGGCTCATTTGTGTACATTGTTTATACCAGTGTAACTGTACTGGTGTCACATAATACTTATAGTGGCATTCATATATAATTCAATCTTTAAATGATCTGAAATTCATTTGTTATACATTTAAAAATATATAAACAAATGTAATTTATATATTTTATATGTTAAATGTTTAAACGTATAATTTGTAATATATTCTGAGGAGAATGTCCTGTAGACTGAGATTGTTACCAATGCTGGTAGACCTGTATGACTGTACACTTTCATACACCTGCAAATTCAGCTACTTCCTTCACACTCTGACCTTTCACACAATACAATCACTTCTTTATCATTAACATCTACATTGTGATCCATTTTCCACACATTGAACGAGACATTCACCACACTGTACCACCTCTTCTCAATCTATGAGTCCCGTCACACACTCTGCAGGTATTTATAGCCTGATCATAACCGTGCAGTGCCATCTGCAGGAGCCTGAAGTTACTACCACCTTAAACACACAAGGTGACTAATTTGTTTTGCAGGAGCTTCTATTTTATTACATTATATTTGAATGATTGACAAACAAAACAGTCCATTAAAAACAAGCTACATCAGGATTGTAAGACATTCTTTTACTATAAAGTACCAGTACTCTGGACAAACTGGGTTATTTATGTAATTCATGCAAACTTTAATACCATGTGATACTGCGACAAAAGTTTACCACTACATGTGTGTCATATTCACATAAAGTAAATATCTAAGATATCTTCAGTTTAACATGTACCAAAACACCTGAGCAACACATTATCACGGCCAGACGACTAGTTAGTGGGATGCTCCCAGTCAGCGTTGGTCAGTAACTATTAACAATATCCATCAATGTCAATCCAATTGAGTTTCTGTACCATGGGTGCCCAATGGGTGCCCAGTCCTGGTCTTAGAGACCTACCACCCTGCAGAGCTTAGCTCCAAACACACTTGATCCAGATAATCATGATTCTAAAAACAGAACATACTTACATAACTCATCAAACCATAAATGTGCTGAAAATAAGCAGCACTTATCATTAAAGCATTCAACTTTGTACCTTTAACATCAGTACTAAGAAGATACACCATATGCTTTCACACAATCCTCCTGGCAAAAGAACATCACTGAATAACAAATCCTAGAACTGTCTCACAACTCGACTCCGCTGTGAAAGCAACCCAGGGACTAGTTGGAAAGCATCCTCAGTTTAAAGCTCTACAATAAGTGACAACATCATGTATCATTGAGACTTTACTCTACCTTCAGTGACCTTGAAAAGCTTCATGAGGAAATGTAAAACGGTACGCTGCACGTCTCTAATATATATTCTATGACATATTATTGTCCATAATTACAACTTAGATGAATATCAGAACACATATATTGGCCATTCAGGCAGAAATCCAGAATATTCCAAACTTTTCCTTACAAATGTAAATGTCCTACGGCCTCAAAGGACCTCTCTCCACACTCGTGCTATGGACTACCACGACTGCTTGATAAGAGCACATTACAAAGGCTTGTGAAGACCATGGTCCAGTGGGCTTTGGCAGTCCTCCGCAAGAATGCACATAATACCCCAGTGAGACATGGTTTAATGGAGGATGTGACTCAAGGGGCATCTGGATAGGCCAAACAAAAGCACATTCAAGTGGCCTCCCTGGAGATATATGAGCATACAGTACTTCATAGGCCCAGCGTCCACCGCAGCTCAATGGGGAGGAAGGCTCGCTGCGGACAACCCGGGAGACTCATAAGTGGGCACACAAAGATGGCTTTCATGAAGGAACTGTGTCCAGACGATTCACTGCAAGGAAGACCTCGTGGTGGTTCTTAGCTAATTCGAGACTTTTTTCCCTCCATTTCGGCGGTAGCCATTAATCCGCCGCTCTCACCTGGACGAGGTAACAACTGACAACAGACACTTACAGACAAGTGCTCCGGGTTGTCACCGATATTAGAAACAAAAGTTCAAAAGAAAACAATTGTCTTACATCCCGTTGCATCAGATGGTAGAGAGGCTGGATGGGAGTTGCTTTAGAATTCATCATCCCCAAACCACCACCACTTCAAACGTCAGGAAAAACAATGTTCCTGTGTGATTGATCTTTTTGGCATAAACATCTCTCGTCTTTGAAAATGTGACTTTGTGCAGCAAAGACACAAAAATAGGAGCCCTCGTTTACAGCATCGCCGACTTAGCCGAAACGTTCCAGGGGATTAAACTCTACGTCCTGGAGGTAGACGATAAAAGTTCTGCATCAGAAAACGGGTCAAGTAGGAGACCCGCGGAGTTTCGCGGCGGAGCACAAAGAGCCGTGCCACCTTGTTGATTAACGATTTCACGCTTGACTAAAAACAGAATAAAGTCAATAATTATGTTAACCTTAAATGGATTTTCAGACATAATTGTTAAGACGCACAACTGGGCCTTTTTTCTATGACTGATCACTGGTCTGGAAATATTCAGTTCAAATGTCAAAGTCTGATGGAGTTCTTCACAAAAAATGAGCAGCTTTAATTTGACGCCATTGACCGATATTCATTCAATTTCCACTGAGGCTCCATTTTCTACTGGTTAATTGGTTGGATACCAGAGTCTCGGTGTACTCTGAAACAGCAAAGGAAGAGCTTACAGTAAGTGTGGTAAATAAAACTACTGTCTGGATTATCAACAGGAAGTGAGAAATAACACATGCATACAGAGTGGTATAATGTTAACAATTAAATTATAATCAACAATTTAATGTAATTCTTTGTGATTGTTAAGAGAAACAGATAATCTTCCTTGTCTTGACGACTGATGAAACTCTAGATTTCCATTTTATGAGAAAAGCCTCTTAATCCTTGGCTGGTGCAAAAAAAATCCAAACAAACTGACCAAATTCCCTGTCAGACTATGCACATTCTGAATGTATACGTCACCTTCGTCACGAACAACAAAAAGTGTCACATTTGTGCAGGGTTGCCAGGTTTACAAAAATACAGTCACCGATAAAACTTCAGAGTTAATGGTTTGCAGGGTTTTTGCACTAAATAAAAGAAGTTGAATGAGAAAGTAAGATTTGAAGAAGATTTACATCTTAAAGCTCAATTAAATGTATGTGTCACTTTAGATTTTGGGCTAGTTTCTGTTTGTGTAGTGTGACTTTCTGTTACAAATTCATTAGGAGGTTTGAGAATCTGGCAACCTGAATTTGTGAGATCACTGATTTGAGTAAAACTGGTAAAACAGACGTGTTAGTAGCTGATGTGTGACAGTGATTTGCTCAGGAGGACAGTAAACAGGTGGTGGACTGTACATGATCAGGTGAAGATGGTGAATAAATGCCAGCTGGCTGCTTGTATTATATGGTAAATAAGCAGTATATATTCATTTATCCATTTCATTAGTATTTTGTATTTATTACTCATTCTTTTCTGTATGTAGAACTATATATATATATATATATATACACTATAGTTTATATAAAAAAATACTTTTAGTTAATATTTTGTATGGCTTCAGTTATCATTCATTTTGGTTATCATCAGGCACTTTAGAACTGATTAATGACAAAAACCAAGGTTCCACTGTACTTCTATACTATTTATTTATTTTTTTCACGGTCAACTTATAATTGTTCCCAAAATATTTCACTAATATAAACCAGAGTTTTACGTTTTGCTGTCAAGTACAACTTTACACTGTGTTATATTTTCCTGAATAACATTCTTGAACATGAATAAGTGAGTCCAAACTTTTGACTGATATTTGTACCTGAAGTAGTAATAAAGTATGTAATCTGAACATAATAAAGAACGTTTATTATCAGCTGTTTTTGACCTTCACTGGAGCCGTGATCACGTTGTGAAATTCTGTGCCAAAGAATTTCACATTAAATGCTAAAAGGCCTCTGATTTTAAGCTACAGTCAAACAATACTCACACAGTTACTGGCCTGCATCAGCCCTGTCCCAACAAAAACCTGCCTTCAGAGTGTCTGTGATGTGTGCAGTCGCCTGCGATACGAGTCTCGAGACAAATGTCTTCCTGTTGAATGTTGGTGATAATAACTGCAGAAAGAGCTTTGTAGCTATACAGAGAGTGTAATAAATTCAGGTGCATTTGTTGACTTTACGGTGTCTGGAGACTTCCTCCACGCTCGCTCGCGTGTGCTCCTCAATCGCCAAATCTGCTCAGCCAGTCAAGTCCTCCATTTCAGCCTCTCAATAAATTTTTCATGCGTAAGAGCTTGTTGAACATTAAAATGATCCATATGAGCACACAGCGCCTCTGTTCCCATTTGGGGAGAGAGAGAGAGAGGGAGGGAGAGAGAGACAAGGAGAGAGAGAAAGGGAGAGAAAGAGAGACAGGGAGGGAAAGAGAGACAGAGAGAGAGGGAGAGAGGGAGAGAAAGGGAGAGAGAGAGAGGGAGAGAGACAGGGAGAGAGGGAGAGAAAGAGAGAGAGAGAGAGGGAAAGAGAGAGGGAGATAAAGAGAGAGGGAGAGAAAGAAAGAGAGGGAAACAGAGAGAGAGGGAGAGAGGGGGGGAGAGGGAGAGA